>QGOD01000029.1:90710-107857 GCA_003313065.1 Sarcodon sp. MG97
GGTATTCGGCAGACCGTCCGATCCTGTACGGTTTAGCTGCAAAGCGTACAAACATCTAGCCTCTAAGCCGGAACAGAAACCACCTTTGCCTGCACTCCCAAGTTCAAACCAACAACAACAACAACAACAACAACAACAACAGCCGTCTCCAAAAGAAAAGACGAAGGATGGAGAAGTCAACGCAGCTGTGCAAAGGAAGACAGACTGGAATATTATCAGGAAGATGGTGGAACATATATGGCCCCCGGATTGGTCTGTCCGGGCTAGGGTTCTGTTGGGTTTGGGATTGCTCATTGGCGGAAAAGTTAGTTTTCATGCCAGTTTTTTTTTGGGGTGGTTTGTTGCTGACCCTGGACTGTACTAGTTATTGAATGTTCAGGTCCCGGTGCTGTTCAAGCAGGTGGTCGACGCTCTGAATATCGAGTTTACTTCTGGGGCGACTGTGTGGGTCGTTGCTGGGTCATTGATCTTGGGTTGTAAGTCCCCATGTTTATATACTTCTCGAGGACTTTTTTTTTTATTGATTTATGAACATATGTTATTTTTTCTTCTTCTTGGGGGCTGTACTATATAGATGGTGCCGCACGGATCGGCGCAACTTTATTCAGCGAATTATTGAACGCGGTCTTTGCAAGCATCGGGCAAGCCGCTGTCCGGAAAGTCGCAAGACAAACATTCGAGCACATGCTCAATCTCGATCTCAAATTCCATCTCTCGCGACAGACGGGCGGTCTGACCAGGGCAATAGACAGAGGAACCAAGTAAACAACAAACGTGGCTCCGTCGTCATACGTTAACTCTTAAACTCCGCAGGGGCATAACTTTCGTTCTCCAGTCGATCCTGTTTCGTGTAGTTCCGACGGCTTTCGAAATATCTCTTGTTTGCGGTATTCTGGTAGGTTAGGTTCTTGTTGAAAGTTTAGTTTGCCAAGTTTGGTGTTCATTGTTTGGGGTGTCTCAGACGTACAAGTTTGGATGGGATTTTGCGGCTATTACTGCCCTAACGATGGCCGCTTATACTTGGTTCACTGTGCGAACGACATCTCGACGGTTTGTCGTTTCCTCTGTGGTTGACCGTCTGCGTGTGTGTCTGAGCGTGTATGTTTCAGGATCCAGTATCGTCGGGAAGTGAATCAAGCTGACAACAAAGCTGCTACAGTCGCTATCGACTCACTAATTAACTATGAAGCAGTCAAGGTGCCATATTCTCTTAGCAGTGATTCACGCGTACAAATGCCCTAACAAGGAAACACCCTCTTTAGCATTTCAACAACGAAAGACACGAGATAAATCAATATGATAAGCATCTGGCCGCCTACGAGAAATCTTCCATCAAAGTCGCTACTTCGCTGGCATATCTCAACTCGGGCCAAAACGTCATCTTTTCGACTGCGTTGACTGCGATGATGTTCTTGGCTGCTCAGGGTGTTATGCAAGGTGTGTGTGTGTGTGTGCGATGGCCTTTTTGAAAATTGGAGAGGCTGTAATGTGATTTGCAGGTACGATGACTGTCGGGGACCTTGTCATGGTGAATCAGTTGGTGTTCCAGCTGTCTCTGCCACTCAACTTTTTGGGGACCATTTATCGCGAGCTGAGACAAAGCCTCTTGGATATGGAAGTTCTGTTCAATATCCAGACGCAGAATCAACCTCCAAAGGCAAGTCCGACCCCCCCTAAATTCGGCTTCGTATTCCTCATTCGTTCGTGGGATTTCACTGTTGTTGAATTTGTATCATAGGACAAAGCTACGGCCAAGGTCCTAGTCCTCCGAGGCGGCTCGATACAATTCGAGAACGTAAACTTTGGATATCACCCAGACAGGCCGATCTTCCGCAACATGTCTTTCACTATCCCTGCCGGCAAAAAGGTGGCCATCGTTGGGCCCTCTGGCTGCGGCAAGTCTACGATATTCCGTCTGCTGTACCGGTTCTACCACCCTAGTTCTGGACGCATCTTGATAGATGGTCAAGACGTGCAAGATCTCAAACTCGAAAGCGTCAGGAAGGCAATTGGGGTTGTTCCCCAGGACACTCCGCTCTTCCACGCGGACATTCTGTACAACGTCAGGTACGGCAGGTTGGACGCAACGGACGAAGAGGTTGTTGCGGCTACGAAGAAAGCCCGCGTGCACGAAGCGATCGAGCAGTTGCCGGGAAAGTACGCTACGACGGTTGGAGAGCGGGGTCTGATGATATCTGGGGGGGAGAAACAGAGGTTGGCGGTGGCTCGAGTTTTACTCAAGGATCCCCCGATTTTGTTTTTTGACGAAGCTGTAAGTGTTTCATGCCTCGAGGGAGGTTTTTATTTCGTGGTGTCGTTGTTGACAAGTGTTTTTATTTTTTTTTCCCCTTTCAACGTGGATAGACTTCTGCTCTCGACGCACATACGGAAGCAGAGTTGATGAACAATATTAATAGTATCCTCAAAGAGGAGGCGAGAACGAGTATATTTATCGCCCATCGTCTCAAAACTGTTGTTGAAGCAGGTAACGTCACTTTGTTTCCTTGTTGTTGTCTTTCTACCCCCCCACGTTGTATTAAGACCCACCTTTACTTGTTTTTTTTTTGCTTCTAGATTTGATTTTGGTCCTTCAAGACGGACAAGTTGTAGAACAAGGGACGCACGACGAGTTGTTGCAATTAGGAGGGCTCTACCACAGTATGTGGTTGAAGCAATCTTCGACCTTATCATCACCATCACTATCATCATCGTTTCCGCCGCCGCTTCAAGGCTCTTCAAAAGAACACATTGTAGCATAGTTGTTGTTGTAGCATAATCTTTTTTTTCTAATCTTTAGAAGGCGGCTTTTTTTTTTGGTTGCGCGCTATATAGAAACAGTAATATCAACGCGACTAATTCCACTGGCGATGAATGTTTTGGGGAAGGAAGGAAAGAAAATTTTTATATACAAAGAATCCATTATCCTCCTATTTTATTCGTTCTGTTTTCCATGTACGGTGCCTATTACTCTAAACGACCACGAAGCCAACTCAACAACCCTTTTGTACCCTCTCGTTCCCAAATTCTTCTCTGAGGCACACGGAATCTACACAAATAAATAAATGTCATCACCCGTTCCCAACCAGGAAAAAAAAAGCAGATTGTAGAAGAGGAAGAGAGAAAGATCAAGGAAGAGGAAGAACAAAAAAACTTACGTGTTACCATCAACAAGGACAACATCCATAGGCAACAACCCAAGTTCAGCAGGCAACTTTCCAATCTCATTATCCCTCAAATCCAACTCTTCTAATTTCCACCTGGGCATCTCTCTGTGGCCTTTGAAATGCTCGGCTAGCCCTTTGAATCCATCCAAGTCCGCGATCCGGTTTCCGCGGAGACGCAAGTGCTTGAGCGGTTTGCTCTTGTCGAGTATAAGCGCGGAGAGAGCGTCGGTTGTCAGAGACTTTGACGTGATGAGGTTGTATGTGAGGTCGAGGGTGACGAGACTCGGGAAAAGCTTTGCAAGGAGAGGGAAGAGTGCTTCGTTCATTTTGGCACCCGACGGTTGGTCAACGTATAATGTGGGAACCAGGTCGCCCAGCCCGCATCCTTCGAAACTAAGCTCTTCCAAATGCGGCAACAGTTCTTCGTCTGAATTGGACGGAAGACTGAATGATTGATCCATTCTTCGGTTTGTCAATACCAGAATTTTTAGGGTTTGCGCAATCGGTTGGCTGACTATGAACGAAAGAGGGAGTGTTGGAGTGGGTATGGTGAGGTCGAACAACGATCCTTGTGATACAGCAGGAGAAACAAAAGAAAAAGAACGTGCATGAGATCCCCCTTTGTTAGAAAGAGCCGTAGAGGATGGCAGTGTGAGCGTGAGCGTGCTTGCGGAATAGTATTTGGAGTTGACTAGTGAGGCGTTCACACCATTCGAAGGTGAAGGAGGTTTCACAGTATTCGACTCCGTTGTTTGTGCAGCAGCTTCAGCGGCTTTTGCTCGTCGTAGCCTTATTGCACCCGCTGATAAACCTTCCTCAGCTTGGATTTCCCAAGTTTCTTTTACCGGTACTTTAGTCGCTGTAGAAAGAGAGGCGGACGAATGTTCTTTTGCTGTAGCAGCGGCAGCTCTCGCACGCCGACGCCCTCCTTCAGTCAACAGACCATGCTCTGCGTCAATCTCCCAAGGTTCTTTGACAGCCTCCTGATTATCCGTGGCAGCGGTAGTCGAGTGGGGATCGCTCCCGGTAGAAGCAGGTGACCTTACTCTCCGCTTACCCCATTTCTCGGCTTCCAACTCCCATGGTTCTTTCACGACCTTCTTCCCCACAATTATCCTGACGACACCATCCGAAGGCTGCTCGGTCGAGTGATCAAAATCCAATTCCTTTTCGAGACTCCTGAGGGCCATAGCAAGGCATTCTTTGGTTACTTTTGTCTCTCCAACGTCAAAAATTTGAATTTTTGGATAGTGATGCTTTTCCAAGAGGTTTGCAGGAAAAGCATCGTCCCCCATTTCGACCTGATTGCAGCGGAGTTCTCTGAGTTGCATAAGTCGTCCTAGTGCCTTGAACAGACTGGCGGATCCTGACCTCAATGGATTGGATGAGAGATCAAATTTGTTAATGGACGCTGGCATGTTTTCGTCTATCGAGGAAGCGGTGATTTTGTTGAATGAGATGTCAATACTCCGCAAGGCTGGAAGTGGAGCATCTGCTCGATATATTTCTGGAGTGAAAAAGTCATTTGTTGCGCGTTTTCGTAAGCGTTGGAAGTTTTCAGGAGTAAAAGGATATTGGAATGGGAGGGATGTTAGCTGATTATGAGCCAGGTTTAGGGTCACCAGATTGGGGAGTGTAAAAAAATTCTCAGGGAGGGATTGCAATGAATTGTGAGAGAGATCAGCGGATACCAAAGCGGTGAGGTCGGCGAATGATTCAGGCAGAGACGAAAGACAATTATTATGCAACTATCGAAAGTGAGTTGGTTATGTGATACGCTGTGTTATCAGAAGACTTACATCGATGGTTTTGAGGGAGCCAAAAAGAGATATTTCTGGATGTATTTCAACGATTCTATTGCTCCAAGCCCTCAGAATTTCAAGGTCTTGTGCATCAAACCAGGTTGGTCCATCCCTGCCTGCTTTTCTATGGGGTGCAGGGTCGCTGGGAGGCAGAGCAGGCTCATCAGGAACTGACTTCAATGGGGCTGGAGTCACTCCCAAGTGAATCTCAAACAATGCGGAGGGAAGGCAAGGCAAATCGCGCGAACAAAGGTTGATACTACCTTCAAACTTTGGTAGTCATTGGAGAGGCAATGATCTGCATCAAGTTAGACTCACCGGAACTACGGGCACGCTCAATGGTTTCCCGCAAAGACCATCGCCCAAGCTCGGAAATATCATCCTGTGCAGGCTTATTCCAGGCCACCGGATCAGCGTCTTCAAGCCCCGCTAGCGCACCGATATCAGCATCTTTCACGGATCTATTTGCTTGTAATGCCTTCTTAGCTTCCGCCCTTTTCTGAGCAATAGCATCACGCAAGCTGACGTTAAGCTTTGGAATGGGTGGCTCTGCGTCCTGCAATGCACGACTCGGAGTGGGCTTAGACGGATTTGATTTCGTCCGGACTCTGGGCGACGGTGTAGTAGGCGTCTTTGACCTCGGAGATGCGGCTGAAGGAGCGGTAAGTTTACTAGGTGATCTTCCCGGAGTACGCGACCTAGGAGATTGCGGTATTCGCGACATTGGTATTGAAAAGTCAGTGAGAAATCGGGAAGAGTTCTCCGAAAACAACGAAATTAACTCACGAGAGGCATCACGTGCCATCTTGGCTTCTTCATGTGACTTGCAAGACGCGCTTCTGATTGTCTTGGGTTATACGGTTATACCAGCGCCCTCTGACCCTGGTCTCTTTCACACTAATTTGTAAACCCACAGCCCCTACCTCCAAACCCTTATGTCTTCGGGACACCCATCCACCAGGCGTGCACCGTCAGACCCCGGAGACCAGGGCTGCCGAACTCTCGCCTCCTGGGGAAACAAACATCCGACGTTGTAGTGTACACGCAAGGTTCCTTGGCTACATAATTATTTATTTGCTGGCTTCCAGAGCCCTTGATAAGCATCTGCAACGGGATCAATCCCTGTAGAGATAATTGTGAGCAGCGCCTTGTTCTTACATCGGTCACTACCCTCGTTCCTGTAAGTCCCGGTGCTCATTGTTTGAGCGTTCAATATCAATTTCTCACATCGGTCCAGCACGATCACGCTACCTCTGCTTGGGCTATCATGGGGAGCATTTTGTTCCGGACGAATTGAACGCACCTGATATCCATCGACTCCAAAATATCATGTCTTTGGGGATTGGGTACGTACTTTATTTTGTTTGATAACCTCAAAAGGGGTTGGACAAGGACGTAAGCGGCATTAACTACTTCTAGCAAATCTGACACATACACCATCAATATTATTTGTGCTCCACAATCCAATTATCACATTCACTTCAATAGCCGTACACCTACCTCTAATCCTCGTTACCTCGCTTTGCATGTTGCCTGTGCTCGAGTCGCCTACCTTTCCGGAGCAGAAGGGGTCATCAACGCTAGAATCAATGTGTATGTTGACCACCAACATCCGCCTGCAGTATTGGTGGGTGCGTTAACCCGGAGAAGTGACATGGAGCCAAGTTTGCAGATATGTCAGGATCCAGGGATCACTCAAGCACACCACGTATGGCTGTGACTTCCAGTCGTTCAGACATTCTGATCCGAGTGAATAATAAGGATGTCATCTTTTATATCCGCATTAATTTAGTTAACCGAAATGTAACAATAACTACCTCTACGTAAGACTACGTGCCTTACTTTTGGCTACATAATATAACTGGATGACATCTACGTATTTATGATTGCATATGTACAGGTCTAATTGATGTGCAATGAAACAGGTCCCCGTCCTCTTCTCATTTTCCCACGTGAGATTTTGTTTGGCAACACCCTCTGGAACAAACATGGACTCGAGTCCGTCGCGCACTAGTAGTAGAAGCTCTTCTGAAGAGTCTTCCTTTCACCAGAACCCCGTTGGATTTACCATACGACGACGGTGCGACTCACAATTTTCGATGGCCAGCTTAAACAATGTCATACTGACTGATCCTTTAGACTACGATACGGCTCGTTTGGCGAAAGGACATTCGGTATGCTAGCCACAACGCCGAGTGTTGGGTCCAACAAGGACCATTGACTCAAAAGTCGTCCCCTGTGTGCGGTCCTGCTAAATCGCTTCAGAATAAATACACAACGATATCTCTAGTTCGACGACTAGATGGTATTAGTAAACAGCAGACAAAAATTGATTCGGCCCGGGGTCGAACCGGGGACCTTTCGCGGTACACAGCCTATGTGAGGCGAAAATCATAACCACTAGACCACCGAATCATCTCTCTGCTTCTTTCAGAAAATTAGCCCACACGAATGGACATTGTTGGGAAACTGGATGTTGCTATAACTCGAAGGGTACTAAATATATGTTTACATCCCATACTTTTCCACGGAAAGTTTAGCACAACCAGTATCATCCCTTGTCCTCTTCACAAACGCCATCAGGTTTGACCCCCCAGTTCCTTTCAACTCATTGCCTGTCATGGCTGCAGCCACCTTATCTGATCTTGAAGGACCTACAATATAAAGCGTAACAATTCTAACATGGGCGTCTCTAAACCGCTTCAGGGCTTCAACAGCAAGGTTATAAGACTCAAACAATGAGGAGTCGTTGCTGGCCTCTATCATGGCTCGTAAGGGCCGAGGGTTCGACGAAAGATGACGGAGGAAGTTTCGGTGATGTCGAGGCATATAACCTCGCATTCTGTTGAACCACGACTGCGAAGCTGACACGGAATCGTGCTCGATTCCGAAAAATATGTCTAGTGCGTGAATTAATGAACTCTGGCCTGCGCTTGGTCCAGATAGCTCTTTTGGCTGGACTAGCCCAGAATTTTCATCAATTCCCTCGAAAAACCATGGTCTGCCAGTCGGGTCAGAGTCTCGGCCCATGAACCAGGGCCTGATAGAGCCATAAAATATCTGTGGGTCACAACCTTCTCTAACTCCGAGGAGAAGTGATGTGAGCTCGTCTATAACGGTGGCCATTGATTGAAGATAAGATGAAATTCGACGGAACGCGATATAGTCTCCCACAAACGCCTCATCCATGATTGCTCTCATCAATTCTAATGCTGCTACGCCTCGAAGTTCTATGCGTGCAGAAGTAAGATAAAATTCTTCTTCGTCTTTCATCCCAGTGAAGAGGGTTTGCGAACACAAGTTATCTAACGCTGGAGCGTCAATTAACTGTTCATCAAAAGACGGGGGAAGGCTGGACTTGAGACTCCAGTTGTACAAGACATCATCGGAGTACGTCAATACAGGCGGGAGTTGAAGCTGATTGCAAATATGGAGTAACGGGACCGTTACTCCGCAAGGAATTCTGACCTCCTCATCCAAGGGTAGTGTGTGGATGTAGAAATGCATGATCCACGCTAGGACTTTATGACCTCGACGAAGAAGTAACTCCGACTTGTTGAGATTATCTGTTGGCAGAGCTGGCAACTAGAACATACGCTTGTTGGTCACTATCCAAAACAAGGCAAGGTGAAATTTGCGAACCTGGATCACTGAGGTCCTCCATGCGCGGGACCGAAATTTATCCTCCTCAGATAAACCTTCCTTGCTGCCCAGCTGCAGCTTTTTTTCTATTGCTTCGTCTAGAATATACTCCCAAAGCTGCCATTCTATGGGGAGACGTGCCAAAGGCGGTTGGGGAGGCATGAACCCTGTCCGGGTATCGACGTCAAAATCATGGGCTGCTAGTGTGGTGGTATCAGGTACACCAGCCGATAGCGGCTCATTGATGAGATCCGGCCGAGGAAGTGAAAGAAAATGATTCGGGGATAATGGGTGCATGGTGGTGTCTTCGGCCACGGATATTGCGGTGTCCATTTGTGTGGATACCGGACAAGTAAAAGTAATTATATATGGACGTTAACATGTGGACTCGGAGACGGTCGGAGCAGTACAAAAATTGAAAAATTGTTTGTAAGCTAGGTGGCTACACCTCGATGTCGTGCTGATCACTGACCATATGGATAAATTTTAAATTGGAAGGTCACAACGTTGGTCAACAACTTGACTTTTTGTTGATTTGACCAGAATATAGCCACTTCGCGCCAAGATAGCCAAAGGTAATCAGCACTGCACCGCCTAAATTTGCAAATATAGGCTTTGCAAGGTAGCGTTCTGCGTTGATCTCTTGCATGGTTGAACTTTTCTCGCAGAAATGATTAGAAAAAGCGAGGAAGGCGAGCCAGAAGATGAAAGAGACTTGTGATGAGCGCCGAGTACGACATACAAGTTTGGCGCCTAATTCCAACCCCTTCATCTCTATACTATTTCTCTCATTGCGAAGTTACGATGGAAGCCTTCGGTCACCCAAAGATATGCAAGAAGATCTGAGTAAAGGGCAGCGCGTAAATTGCGCGTTTCTCACACAAATGTCGACGAAATATTAGAATTGCCAGAGAGTACACACTACAGTTGTTGCTACATAGAATGAAGAAGTGGTATATGTATGATCTGATGTGTAATGGCACAAAACTGACCCAAAGCGCATGAAATCGAATGACATGTACAGACGACGATCAAATCCAAGGTCCATGCATAGAAATAATAGGCGGCTAAACCCGTTGCTCGCCTCATCTAAGTAAATGACAAAAAAGCTTATCCATACACAATTCTAAGTGGACAGAGGCGAGGTCAAAGCACTGTAATCGTAGCCTAAAAGATATAACTCACCCTCGTGCAGTGGTGGATATAGGTCGGAAATCTGTCCGCCCAGAATTGACAAAGTGCCTGGCAACATCTGACCAATCCTCCCTCGAATCCCAAGTAATCTGACTTGGCGGATCAACTTCTACAGGCATAACTTGGCTGATTCCGGCACATTGGATGAGCACGACAGCTGCTCCGATACCACCGGCACGGCGACAACGATCATCTCGGCGTTGAATGTCATCCGCGACAAGTCTATCAGTGCCAGTGACATATGTTCGAGGAACAATATGGGTTCCTCTGATGGTGAATCTAGTTGCGAAGAATGAGTACCGATCACCAGAAAAGTCTAGATAAGGATGCTCACCGATGTAAGGGTTCCGAAGCAGTTTGGTTATAATCGAGCTCGATAAGCAAGGCTTGCTGCCGGATATTGGAAGGTACTCGTTTTAACTGGAGAGCTTGGAAGACGACCCAGTTCAGAAGCTCTTGGTGGGCAGATGTGAATTTTCGAAGGTATTTAACGAGGCTCTCATCAACATATCCAGGGTTGATTGGCTGTTGTTTTGCAGCAGACATCTGAGAGGCAGTATGGTTGCAAATAGCTTTGTGCGATGACCAGTGGCGCTTTTGACAATCTGGAGACTGGAGAAACAGAGTAAGGTAAATTCTGACAAGGAAGAACAGAAGGGTGATAAACGCACGCAATACTGAGTAGTCAAGCAGCCACCGCAAAGTCTGAACTTTGGTGAGGTCGGAGTTTCTACAGCACCACATTGATCACAAAGGCGATAGCCTCTCTGCTTGGGGGAGATGTGAGAAGGTTGAGTAAAGTAGTTGGCAGCAGCGGGTTGAGCGTAAGAAACCATAGCTGATGGTGATCAAGGTGTAACAACGGTTGTTGGGCCATCCGCGGCATGGTTTGGATGTTTTATACTTTTCAAGAAAAGATCTCAGACCCAAGATTTGGGAAGCCGTGTAACGCGATCGAGAGGCGAAACAAAAAAGCCCACAGGTAAGACGGAAGCTGGTAAACGAGTCGGAAACAAAAGATCTTTTGTTCTGTGCACCATTTTGATGAAGGGATGCTTCCTAGAGTACAATAAAGAATGAAGGCTTTGAAAAGAAGCCAAGTCGCCGATATGCTGTAGTAGGGAGGATGAGGAGCGAAACAAAAAGACAAGAATGGATGGAAATTCCCGAGACAATAACGCCACATGTACAAATTTATTTCTTTTAAATAATTTATTAACCCTTCGTATTGTTGTCGTCCAGCAGTTCTGATTTATTCCTTTTGTCTACCGTGATCTGAGTCAATACTGGATCATTTCGTGATTGTATTGTGCGCAGTATCACAAGGCAGGTGATCCTGGGATTATCCAGGCTGTCCATCCCACACTTGGGCCCTCCAACCCACATTATCAACCGTCAAATAAGCAGGACACCACCCAGCGCTCGGTGCACAGCGTAATACCGCATCGTCAGATTTTGTCAAGTTGATCTTCTCAATGTCAATGCCTCCTGCAGCTTGTGATGCTTCCAGCAATCTTGTTTCAGGTTAGCCTCGTGTTCATCGCTTGAAAGAATAACAAAGAGTCGCTTGAAGGATCCAACTGATTTCTACGATATCGTTTTGAAACTCCAAACCCGTTTTCAGCCCTATAGATACAGCCTCAGGGCAGTTGTCAGTCTTGGCCGAAACAGAAGCATAATCCAGGTCTTCGTTCCTGAACAACCCATACATTGCTTACCACTCACTACATTCATTCTGTGGGCAGTGTCCTTGCCCCTTATACACATAACTGCTCTACTTCTGGGATTCCCACTTCTCAACCTGACTACCCCCATATGTCCTCGCTTCGAACACACACCTACATAACTCCACAACCCTATCTTGATCCAATCAACTCGTTGATGAAAAACTCACTTCTGACCTCTCTTTTCCAATAAATACTTGGAACATGATCCTTGTCTTCTCTTGCCAATGAAAAACACCGCTTTCATTCAACACCGACTGCTATGTTATGCCTCCGTTCCGATTTTCGGGCATTCCTGCTTACTGACCTATCATCTCTCTTCCTTGCCTATAAGTTGCGCCCATCCCACTATTACCACCATACACAGCTCGCATCATGGCATTCAGTGCATGATTTATCAAATCCGATCCCCGATCTTCTCGCAGCAGCGCCATGGTTGTTCTTTTTTTGAGCTTCCTTTTTCTTCTTGATTTGCGCATGTAAAACAGTCTCCGACCGCCCTCAAACCGCTAATCGCCAGCGCCCGAAAGAATGCACAGCAAGCATTCAGGCCCACTTATCATCGTACTGCTAATGCACAACGTGTGAATTTGATAGACGATCAGATGGTTAGTTTCTATGCATTGGGAATGGCCGATCATCCGGAAGTTTGCTGTATTCAACTGAGCTGGCTGTCTCATCGTGGTTCTTATCACTTATCTTGCACCGGCGAAGTTGGGTCCAACACCAGTCTTCCTATCACAGGGTGCGTCTAGCTTTCGTTGTGGTTTACACCTCGATTGTTCTCATCGATTAATGCAACCACAAACCGTGCTTTCTATTTGCAACCTGATCTATACGAGATTGTATAACCATATTTTCAGCACACCTCCTTTGATGAGCCTCGGCTTCCAACCGGGGTTGAATTCGCTGCGAATTTACACAATCAATACCAATGACATACATCGTCTTCCAGATGATACTCGTCCAAACACAGACACTCGACGCCTTCATCACCCAAACCTATAAACGACGTTTCTTAGACCATTATCGCTCTTTGCCGCTTCCATAAAGTCGGATCCGGAAGACACGTGCACCCCCCTCCATTCAACAATTTGTCTCGTGAAAGAACTTGATACCATAGCCGGAAAGAAAAGTACATCAGCAAAGGATGACTTGAGAGAGCCGAAAACACACTTGGCTCGTCCGCATCCATTCCCACCACTCATAAAAAGGGCCGATCTCATAGCGACCAATTTATCCAAAATGTCCAAAACGCCAGAGTCTTCCAAGACCTCTTCTTGTCTACTGTTCCCATCAACAAGATCGTCAATTTCCTCGCCGTCCCTTTTCATTCTTGCGAGTTCGTCTCCCAGTCTAGTCAGCTTGAATCTTGACAAGAGACCATCATTTTTTGAGGAAAATGCACCTCTCAGGATTTGAAGAGCTTGAATGTGGTCTTCTGTCAAATTTCCTGATCCTCCGCCATTCTCAGTTGATACTGCACTCATATTGGAAGGATCATGAATGAAGGGAACATCTGTGGCGAACCAGATATGGCTCATACCAGAAACGATCACTTTCTTGTCGTTGTTAAGAACATCGAGTAGGGTCAATACGAGACTTTCGGCGCAAGTTGGCAAGACTTCCAAAGAGACAGATTGCATGTGCCAATACACGGCGAGATATGGAGAGATCGGTTTCGTGAGTCTTGTTGTCAGTGCCTGGAGTCTGTGCGAATAATTTATAGTGGCAAGAGTCTGTGGCCCAGATGAAGATACCGGGGTCGAAAATAAAGGAAGATGGAGGTCCCAGTTTATTATCAATACGTCTGGAGGGAAAAACTCCGATCCAATTGGTCCGCGATGAGCCTGGAGCAGTGTGTCCCTATTGGTAAGCTCCTCAACAAGAGCTTGAGCAGGTGAGCGATCTTCGATATCTCTTGCAGAATGCGTGGTAGTGAAAACGACAGAGATAGCGGAGAATGTACTATTGGTATCCAACCGATTAAACTTCGAGCTCAAACAATACGCACGCTTGAACTGGCTGGAAGGATGAATAATGTCGTGATGAATATATAGGTCCAACTCTCTTCGCCTAAACACAAGGAGCGAACGATGTTGTTCCTTCTTGTATCCAGTCGATGTTGTCCGATTAAGAGAAATTATTTGTGCAACAGGTCGCACCAAGCGATTATTCATCCAGAACCTGAATCTCTCCATTGTGATAACATCGATTTTGCCATTGTACCCGTCGTCTTCATTGACAGTCGCCTCCATCTGGCTGAGAAAATGCTTTGAGTTATAATAGAGGTCAAACTCCCATTTTAAACAAGTTCCAAGTCTATTTTTGCCAACGTTGGGAAGAACGAGAGTACGATTGAGGGATCTTGCAAGTTGAAGGAGTTGCAGCAGATGTATGCGCGATTTCGATTCTGGTTCGCTTATCCAGAGAGGAAGAATAAAGCGACAAGAGGAGGTAGTGGGGTCAATTGATGCGGGAGAACAAAACTGTCTCTCGAAATCTGCTGGAGACGAAGAGGTTGGATGACTGGAAGGGATATCCGTAGAAGGCCGTTCTGGGATTTTGGTTACTCTTGGTGGCCATCGGAGAACGCTGGTGGGTAGGTCAAAGTCAGATTCTTTCAAATAGTCGTCGGATTCATCCAAGCTTTCTAGTTTATCTAAGATTTTGCGGTCCACTAGCGGCGGTTTGTTTAATGGATGGTTTCCGTTGAAAGTCTCCTGTACCTTGTTCAAATAAAAGTGAGATACGAGGGGAGTCTTTTGAAATGATAAAAAAATGAAGAAAGTCAAAAGGAGCAAGATTAAACAAAGAGTCCGCTTGCGTTTTGCAAGATGGAACCAAGTTGGAGGCTGAGGACAGGTTGACAGCCAGTCGGCATCATGATTTCCCGCTTCGGACAAGATCTCAGTGGGGTTGTCCAATTTCTTCAGAAAACGAGAGCGAATGATAGGCATAGGGCCTTATGGAGCAGATGGCAAACAATGAAGTTGAAAATGGGATCAACAATTCTGTGCCGGAGTCGGCCACTTCACACGGCTAGTTGTGTACCTGCTGGTGAAGCGTCCGACTCGTTATTCTGTATCCTAAAATATCAAGCTTGGAAGGGTGGAATAGAGCCGGTTATGTCTGTGTTTGTCATATTTCTCGTAGTCGCAACCTCCAGTCCAGTCACGGATGCATGTAATTCTACCTTGGTGTTCCAGTGGTAGACAAGTGTGGTTTGCATCTATCAGTGTTTAAGATGTTACAATAATATGTCTCCGTATGTCTAGTCAGGCGACCACAGGTTTCAAGTCTTTGCATACACCCACCATTATTCCGCGTCTTCCCTTTTAATCTTTTTTCGTCTGGGCGCTCTCTCATAAGCGTTTGGCTCATCATCACTACTGAGCTCTTGGATCTTAGCACTTCCTGAATCTTCCTTCAGTGTTCCATCGTTATCACCGGGTCGATGTCGAGATCGTGAAGTATCAGGATGGCGATGATGACAATGACTCCGTGGATGCTCATGAGGCGCTGAGTCCTCTGAATCATCATCCGATGAAGACTCTTCAGAGGAAGACTCGTCGAATTTCCTAGCTTTATGATAAATGCAACAAACTAAATCGTATGTCCGATCAGCGGAACAGCAATACTCGGGAAAAAGGGCGGTACTTTTCGAAGATCTCTTCCCCATATTTTCATTGTCTACAACGTCTTCCCTCCACACGACCCGAGGCCTAGAACCGGGCCCACCTCGAAGCTGCAAGAGACCCGAAGCAGACGATGACTCGCGGGATGCGCCGAGTGAACGTCCTTCATCAGGTCCAGGCTGACTATCTCGTAACGTTATTGTGCGGGAGCCATCGGATGGTGCTGAGGTGGATGGAGTGTTCATCGTAAGCAAACGGGGAGGGGATAAATCCTCAGCCTGCCAAACTAGATTCGATCAAAAACAGGTGTCACAGATGCTCTGCAGAAGTCACGCGCGACGTCACTCACTCGCCTCTCTCAAACTTGGACTACATCCAACTGCCGCAGTGTGCGGGGTTTTTCGTTGAAGTACTCTCAGTACAGGGTCTTCAAGATGATTTGCACTCAAGTTGTATTCCGCTGCTTCAGACGATGCGAAAAGGTGGCAGACAGAATAACGGGTGCAGCTGGTCCAGTATTCATCGCATTGGCTGTATGTCTGTTATCCGTTGGGGCGATCTGTTTCTGTAAGCTACGTTTTCATGTCACCAGCCTTAATATTAAACACAACCATTGGTCATCCAGTTGAAACCATTCAGTCAACGCTGCGGTACCCTTGGATAACTACACCGATATGTCTGCTGATCGCATTCAACTTATTTGTTCATTATTATCTCGTATGCACTGTGTCTCCGGGTTTCGTTGATGATCCACCACGGGAAGTCGGAACCAGCTTCATCTGGGCTGCAAGATCACGAACATCAACAAGAGAAGGAACAATGTTGCGGAGTTCTGGAGTTGAGTGGTCTGAGGACCTGAACGTGGTCAAGGCTTCGATAAGCAAGTGCAAACGCTGTGGACAAATGAGACCAGAGGTGAGATTAGTATATGAATGATTTACCGGTCCTGGCGCTAACCGCCTCTCTACCACCTCTGAGAGGTCCCACCATTGCAGGATCTGCAATCGTTGTGTGTTGAAATACGATCACCATTGCCCTGTGAGTTTGTCGGAGTCTTACCGCACCTTCTGTTGTCTTACCCCTTGTTTAGTGTACGCTTTATCGTCCCATTGATCGTTTATATTGCCTGATTAAAGGTTAGGGATTAATCAATGCGTTGGTTTGCACAACGAACGCCATTTTGTGCTTTTTGGGCGAGTAGTGCGCTATATTCAAGTCATATCAATCTCATGGCCACATTTCTAGGATGTATCTTTGTTTATCGACCTTCTGTTTTGCTTTCCTCGGCTGGTCACGTCTGTGGGATGTCCTAGGCTTTACATATGTATGTGGTCGTCGTTTATTTGGCCATATCTGCAGTGGTCTCATAATTCCCACCACAGAATCTCTGGTTATTTTATACGCCAGAGCATTTATTCGTCGGTTTGTACATATTATCGACGATAATGTGTTTGGCGCTGTTCATCATGTTTGGTTGGCACCTATGGTGCATTGCCTCAGGAGAGACTTCTGTTGAGGCTCAGGATCATGAACATTATAGGATGATGGCACGTGTGAGAGGACATGTCAGTATCTTTGCTGTCCTTTTTTAAGCATACTCTTATTGAGCTTACTTGCCGTCAGGCGTTCGTTAATTCGTATGACCTCGGGTAATTTGATTTTCATTGATGAGTCTGTGCGCCCTGACATTCGCGCTCTATTTAGCAAAGTCAGGAACCTTCAGCTATTCTTCAACGTCGGGGGAGATAGATAGTACGTCAGCTATGAATTGATGTTATATCGAGTCCTGAAAATTTTGAACAGTCCATTGTATACATTAATATTCCCATTCCGGATACCGCCATACACAGATGGTCGTTCGTGGGCTCGGAGACCTGGATATGAGAACCACGTAGGCGTAGGACCAGGGGAAGAATTGACAGATTCGGATGAGGATTGATCACTCACCTCTTCTACCTTGCTAAGCTCGTGTGAGTTACCAAC
>QGOD01000029.1:108378-135965 GCA_003313065.1 Sarcodon sp. MG97
ATCAGATGATCCATGTGTTGGATGCAGTGACCTTTCAAGTCTCCGCGGGTTTCTTCAAAGGCAAATCACGTCCGTGCCACGTTGCGTTCTCGCCTGATAGTAGTGAGTAGGTTATATCTAACTTGATTGACCGTACGATCCATGTGTACGAAGTTGGGATAGATCGGCTCTCCCCAGATCCTTTCAAGCACTACAAGTCATATCAACAATGCCATACCACTAGGTGGTACATCTGGCCTTCCTCAGGTCCTTTTTGCTTTCGAAACCTTATCGAACAGCTTCCTGGGGTTCCGAGTCACTGACCTGTTGTAGCACTCTTCCTATTTGACCGGGTTCTAGCCGATTCAAACATGGAACATCCTGGACGCGGTGCAGATATAGACGTCCCACTCTCGACAACCTGCATAAACTTCTGTGACGAGCTTGCCCTGGGTATGTACAACAGACCCGGCCTTCTCCCCTTTACTTCCAAAACGCCATATCGACTCTGGTAAGCAGACATTTGGTTACTTTTCATCACTGCAGTATCAAAGATGTCGAAATTTGCCATCTTCAACCATCCTGTAGTCGTCTGGCCATGTAATTCTAGATTTTATAACTTCATCATAAGATCATCCAAAGTCGAAGTATAAGATAGGATCGTCTGCAACTCCGTGCGTTGTTACACCAGTCGTTAATCTCAGGTTAGACATAAGCCGTACAGACATTACGGTTGGAAATATCAAGCCTCTTTAAGATAGGCTGCGAGTTCCGCCTTGAGCTTCTTCAATTCAACCACAGCTGAAGCAATCTCTGCATCCAACTCTGGCGTCTTGGGTGTCTTTGCTTTTAGCTCTCTTACAACCTGTCCCTGTGTAGCTACCTTCTTCTCCCATGCCAACACCTCTGGGGTTTGCGGCTCTTTACTCGGAACGGGGTTGTCGGCCACCGTTTTATTTGCGGCCTTGCCTTTCTTCTTCGATGTCCCTGGAGCTCCGTGTGTCCCATCCATAGCTGGTGTAGCCACCGCCGGTTTACTCCCTGCGAACTTACCCCTCCATACATCTGCCATTTTCTCGTCAATTTTCTTGAACAGATGTTCGGGTTTTCCAATCTGGTGACCGGCGAGAACATCGTGTGAGATCACAGTCGGTACGGTTCTGGCGGGAGCATTCAGTTGCTTCAGGATCGATTCCGACGTCGCTGGCATATACGGATACGCCAAGGTGGACAGAATGTAGATGAGATTGATTGCTCGTGCGATGACTTGAGCGCAACGCTTCGGAGTTTTATCCCGAAGCGAATTCCCTAATCCAGCTGCTTGTAGATAACCGTTTCCGCGGGCCGATAGTTGCATAACAATTTGTAGACCCGATCTGAGTTTTACTGCGTCCAAGGCTTCAATGTAATCTTGTAGGAGGCCGTTCACATCTTTGATGAAATCTGCATCGATATCGCCATCAGGAGACAATGGCCCAGGTATGTCCCCACCGTCTGGAACTATACTTTGGTAAGAAGATACCGTGAACTTGAGGACGCGGTTGATAAAGTTGCCAAAGCTGTATTGTGCGTTTAAAATGTTTTTGTATCTGTAATGATGAGTGGATACGTACTTGTTTAGGAGAACGCTATTATTCGCGGCAATCTTCGATATTTATGAGGTACTGGAAACGATGCAGTTGGTCGGTTGGACTTACACAATCATCCCATGAGAACATGGAGTCCTGACTCTCTGGCCTTGTGGATATCAGATAATACCTCCATACTGACGGAGGTATTCCTGTCTCCTTCGCTGCTGGCCCAAATACACCTCGATTGTGACTTTTGGAAAACTTCCCACCTTCGTAATTCAGATATTCTAAGACAGAAAACGTTGTAAATGTTTCGACGAGGAATTTAAATAAATAAATATTACCTGTTGTAGAGAGATGATGCAGTCGCGTCCAATCTCTACCATCACCGAATAAGACGGAAGGGAAGTATATCGTATGGAAGTAAACGTTGTCTTTCCCCATAAACTGATATAACCTGACATTATCAGGATTGAACCACCATTGCTTCCACTCTGGTGTGTAATTTGCGGTTATACTTGGGTAACCTATGCAAGCGTCGAACTATAAAGATCAAAACCTGTTGGCGCATACAACAGTCTATGTATGGAAAGAAACGAACCCAAACATCTATAATTTACGGTCAGAATGTTAATCTTGAGATCCAAGGCATAACCTACAAAGTACTTTTCCTGCCATCTCATACTCATCTTTGCCATCCGCCAGCGGGACTGGAACACCCCACTTCAAGTCGCGAGTCACAGGACTTGGACGTAATCCAGCTCTTAACCTCGCATCAATTAGCTCTCCATCCGGATTAATGACGGAATTATTCGACCAACGACCCTCTCGGTAAGATTTCCTAATCCATTCCTCCGTTTGCGATTGAATCTTATCGAACTTGATATACATATGCGCCGATTGCTTCGTAGTTACGACATGGGTCCTGTTGATTGAACAACGAGGATTTATCAGGTCTATAGCGTCCAGCGTACGACTACAGGTGTCACATTGGTCTCCACGAGCATCCTTTGTCGTGAGATTAGCGATAAACATATAATAACAAAATTTACCAGACTCACATCAGCCCCACAATTCGGGCACGTTCCTTCTACAAATCGATCCGCCAGAAATCTTGTATATAAATAAGTATCATATCGGACGTAGTAGAATGGGACGCACTTTTGACACCCTTCGCAGTATGTCTGATCCTTCTCCTGCTTCTCGAGACAGTTGTTCTTCAGCAGATTCAGGTAAATCTCCTGGCAAATTCTTCGGCAGGAAAACGTAAGCTCGAGGTGTTGGATTGTCACCTCCATAAGATGGCGAGCTCACACGGTATGTTCTTGCTCCGACGTTCTCCCAAAATGATCGAAGCTAGTTTTTAAATGAGCCACCCAGTCACAAGAGAAATATAAGTATGGGTAGCGTACCAAATGTCGAACCATTTATAAGTTTCCACATGAAGGGCGTTATATTTATCGCACAATTCCCTGGGTGTCAACCCTTCCTTCAACGCCTGTGTCTCTGTCGCAGTTCCGTATTCGTCGGTGCCACATATATACAAAGTCCTTCGGTTTCTTGTTCCTAAAATATTCTATGAGAAAGACTCCACGCAACGCGATAGATCATAACATACGACTATATCTGATCGAGGGTGAATGGCGTCCATCGTCAATCATCCAAGACAATTTTACGCATCGAACACAATACTTACCTACTAAAAACATCGGCACTCAGTAAACTTCCAATTATATTTCCTATCAAACGATCACACGAGTTAGTCTAAAGCGTACTCTAGACAGAGATGCTTCAGCGGGCAGCTCACCAAGATGAGGCACATTATTGCAGTACGGCAAAGCAGACGTGATCAGAATGTTTTCTTCCCCATTTTTGGGTAATCTGAATGTAGAATCAGAGCTCTACTTGGTGAGGCGACGGTAGATCTCGAGAGGGTCCTACGTGATTTGCCCAGGTTCAGGGACTGATCGAAGGATTCCTTCCGTCTCTCGAATATTCTGAGCCATGGTCTGTTCTTGTAAAAACGTCCCTGAAGTCCACAGTACCAGGGAAAGTAAGGTAGAAGTTAAAACTAGATCTACTTGAAAACCAAAAGAAAGGACAGGACCAAATAGACGTAAACAAGGTATTCTGACTCAGTCCGACTCGATCATATGAATAACTCGGACTTCAAGTTGTCTACCGGCAGTGTATCGGGGAGTCATTCGCGTACCTCTAGGTGCACTACGGTTTCTCTAATGTGCATCAGACTCATTGGTAGAAAAACAATTTTGGATTCAATTGGCTTCCGACCGCTAATTGCTACAGAATTCACGAATACATAAATGAACAGTCCGAGAACACACAATATAATACAACTTGATAAACCTTTGCTTCATTTGCGACCCAGTGGCCAGAACACAGGTACATTTCTGTTACAACAATTAGTGGATAGTCGCAGTTCATAAATAACAAACAAGCCTTTTATACTCCTCCCATTTCGGATCGTCACCAAATCGTTGGTCCCCAGATTTCTGGAATACTGCGTCAAAGCTGAAATTAAATCTTCACGCCAAACCTTACCTCTAGCGGAGGCACTCCTGAAACCTGTGGACGGTGGCTTAATAGAGTGTTTATGAATTACAACGATAACGAGACTCACGTAGCGAAGCAACGCATAAGTAGCCAAGGGGCTTACTAGAGTCAACAGCGGAGTGTAACTGGGGAAATACGCAGATTGGGTAGATCCTGTAGATAACGCCCAAATTCCTGTCCAAATCCCTACTTCTCCAACATAGCTGCTCAAGATTGATTAGTAGCGATTCATTTGGAATACCAGAAAAATCTAACTTGGGGTGCCTACTGGTCCCCCACAGGCCTTTTGTGATGAATTTTTCATCATGTTCTTTATTCTCCTTTGCTATTCGCCAGGCTGATTTCTGTCTGTCAGCGACAGCTTCCAGAAGGAATGATCCAGCGAATAGCCCAAAAGCTGCATAATCGCGAGGGCCAAGAGGCGCATGAAGTTCCGTCGATAAAGTATTAGCCTTCGAATATTGTTATTCGCGCCCTGAATCTAAAAGTACATTACATACCATGTAAATGGGCAGACCGACAAGGAACACCCAAGCAGCTGAAAAAAAAAATCAGAGCGAAAGTACAAGTAGATAACTTTTCTACGCTAAACCTTGAGCCATCCACAAAGCAGTAAATTTGGTAGGATCACGTTTGACTTGCTCGAACCTAGCATCCCCTCCAGTCCTAAAATTCCTCTAGACATGGCAACCTCCATGTCAACGACGAACAAAATCGATATCAACAAAGAACGCACAGTAACCAAAAAGGTTCCAAGCCTTACACTCCAAATTCCCAGCGCCGCAGACAACAAAAGTTGTCGCGGTGCAAAGCTGCCCAATGGGGGCAACGGTGTACCGTGGAGATACTTTTCTTTGAGCGCAGGATAATAAAGAGAGATGTACGAGGTTGAAAGGAAACCAAAAGCGCCTGCTAAATCGTAAAACCTGTCTTCTTGTCGAGGAACGAACACTGCCGCGCAGACTAGAGAATTTGGGTGAATAGGGGCAGATCGATTTCGAAGTCAGGACACAACACACGTACGAGATTGAAGGCCGAAGGCGCTAATCAGCGCAGGGACAAGTCTCGACATAACAGCCATGATAACGGAGCTGATTCTACACTACCCCAATAATAAACCTGCTCGTCGTGGAGGAATTGTCTTGTTGGAGAGGAGTTGATGGCCGCCTTGGCCAAAGCGTTCACTACGTCATGGCTTATTGCACGTGTAAACATCGATCAATCACGTGTAATATATTCCCACACTTGCAACGTCTCCCAATCATGTATGAACCCAAATTCTATATTACAACACATTTGGTTTGAGATAGATACAATTTGATTTTAGACGTAAAGCCACTTTCCACATTTATCTACCCACTCAGCAAGGGCAGAGATCTCTTCATTTTCAAATGCCGCCCTGTAAGACTTCAAGCTCAGACCATCCTCGTCACCGATTATGGGGGTCTCTGGTGGGGTAGAGGGTCCTCCTATAACTCCGCCGTATGATTCTATGTCATAGGGCGACAGAATTCCTAACCCGCTTCCTCCAACTGAGGTTAAGTATGTCCCGAAATTGTCTCGTTGAAGGCAAGAAATTAAATCATCTAATCGTTCCTGTTCGATATCTAGAATCATCATCATCAGCATTAACAGCGTGCGACGTAAAATTGCAGGCTTACTATCCGGTAATAGTGTCACGGCACACCCCCCTCCGCCCGCTCCCGTCAACTTAGTACTAAATCCGTAAGGCTGCGCGCTCGTCTTCGCTCTGATTGCTTCCAGTGCTGAATGCGAAACGCCAAGGTTCACAAGATGGACGTGATTCTCGTCTATCAAATTCTACAAACGGGTACTCCAATGAGCAACAGAAGTGAATTGAAGCTATAAAAACTTCAACTTACAGATAGAGCTGAGAGCAGCTGTTCGCGGGTCAATTCTGGGTCTGCAAGTGCGCGTCTTGCCTCTGTGGATATGCTCTGGATAGCTTCCAAAATTGGATTCACGACTTCAGGCTCCTAATCATGTGGTATGAACAAGCAAGGCCGTAAGGAGTGTGAAATAAAACGCACCTGGCTCTTCAGTGCAGCTACACCAGCAACAAGTGCTTTTGTATCTCTTGGAACCTTCGAATCCGTCAGCAAGAACTTTAATGACTTGAATCTATCTCAACATTAACACGAGTAAGCACAATGACGTTTAAAGTATGGACTAACCCTTGGATTGGCTCCATTCCACTCCTCTTTCCAAAACCTGGCCTCGTATAAGCCAAAGCACCGCCAAATACTGAAACAGAGTTATCGACACCGCTAGGGTTCCCGTGCAGAATCTTCTCTGAAAGAAAGGCCCATCGATTTACTTCTTCTGCGATTTCACGGGTAATTGCCCTTCTTCCATGATGAGATACGTTGATATGACCTGGGTCATCAGGCGCTCTAGAGCCCGGCTCACGAGTAGGTTCAGGTAGTGGCGGAATCGAAATATGTTGGTGTAATAACAACAAAGCAGTGGATACACAGACGGAGAACGAGGCTGACGACCCTAGGCCAGCTCCAACTGGAAGCGTTCCACGAGCGGTGAAATGGAAGGAAGGCCTGGGTCCATGCATAAGTCAAAAGAAAATAGCCTCGATTCTCTAGGCTTACCATTCGCCTCCATGAGTCAAAACCATATATAAGTACACAAACGTTAGTGCAGCAGTCCTAGCTTTTCGATTGATAGTATCAGGAAGAACCTCAGTCAAAATTGCGTCGACAAGTTTTTCGTCGAGCTGGTCGACCTGCGAGTTCCCTGGACCCACAGGGGTGACTGCACCCCAGGGCAACCCTTCCAAACGCCATTCATGCCGGAAATCATCTATATCGATGAAATGCACGGATATTTTCCCGTCATGCCGAGGGGTAGTCAGAGCATAACAACGCAAGTCAACGGAGGCCGCCACAGCCGTCTGTTAAAAGCAGGCCGTTCGCATAAGGTGGACGTAGAAAGTAAAGTGCTCAGACTCACGACCCCGTGTACAACTGCATGCTCGCCAAACAAGATAACCTTTCCAGGAGCGCTAACAAACCATTCACGATGTTCTTTTGGTCTTGCTGCTGCGAGTTTTTCAACAGCGCGGCTTATTGAGACATCTTGATTCTCTTTTTGTTGTTCCGATTGAACACGGACGTATCTACTGTCTCCGGTCAAAGCCAGCTCAATGGCTCCAGCTTCTATGAGGGAGTTTTCTAGATCATCCAACAGATCTTCCGCGTCCTCGATACCTACGCATAACCGGATAAGATCTTCAGGCAATCCTCTAGCTGCTCGAGTTGCTGGGTCAATGGAAGCGTGACTAATGACGGAGGATTCCATGGAATCAAAAAGGGTGCACAATCGAGACAGTAGACACTCACGACATGAGACAAGGCATGCTAATCAAGGAATTGACACACCCGAAACTAACGCTGATCCCCCACAGCCTCGTGCCCCCTACAATTTTTTCACTCAGGGTTTTGTCTCCTGTGGTGAAACTCAAAACCGCGCCAGCACCCTCAGAGATCCTATCATGCACATCACGGTCGCGATGTCCAGCTAATCCAGGGTAGAACACCTGGAAGCCCAAACTGTCCAACATTTCTGCCACACGAATTGCTGTGGCTTGTTGTCTGTCCATGCGGATCGCGAGCGTTTTGGTTCCACGTAAGAGCAGGAACGAGTCGAAAGGTGAGAGAGCGTTCCCTACCGCGTTTATCATGAATGACATTTGCTACAGGCATTGTTAAGCGAACAGCGTTAAGAATAAAGAATAAAAACAAACTTTGGCCAAGTCATCGCGGTTGCAAACTATAACACCGGCCATCAAATCATGATGACCGCTGAGATATTTAGTACCACTGTCGTAGACGACATCCGCACCATGTTCCAAAGGTCTCTGTAGATATGGACTCATCATGGTATTATCCACAACGACAACAGCGTCAGGAGCACGTTCTTTGACTTCCGCGCTTATCCTAGCAATGTCCACTATTTTGAGCAAGGGGTTCGTTGGAGATTCTAATAAGACCATGGATACGTCAGTAGATAGGTAAGGGATTACAGATGTGGGATCTGTGGTATCGACGTGATGAACAATGACTCCATTGTGAGTGCGAAGGTAAGTTAGCAGACGATTAGTTCCTCCATAAAGATCGTCGCCGGCGATGATAGATGAATTTGGTTTGACGAATCGTGTGATGACATCTAGTGCAGCCATTCCAGAGGATACGACGAACGCATGAGATGCAGAATATATTTTTGCTAAATGATGTTCTGGGAAGATTGTTATCAGCGTGAATTTGTTGAGATCGAAGTGAAGTGAAGCAGCAGTTCGATGGAGTCGCTGTATCGAGCTCGAGGAATCTGCAACATTTGCGGACATCACTTATGTATTATAATTAAACATAGGTATCCCTCCAGCTCAGGTCGAAGCTTACTGCGCACGATGGGATCGTACCACACACTCACCCAGATAAGATCTGGTTGGATTTCCACTCCTCGAGTAATCGTATTCTCCATCGACGCCTTTAAAAGTAGCAGTTTGATATATTGGAACAGAGCTAGCACCATATTGATCCTTATGAGTCGGGTTTTCCACAGTAGCGCATAGAGTGGAAAATCTGTAGGGCTTTCTGCCGTGAACAGGTGACTCCGGTTCCGGGGTGGGAAGATTGTAGGTGGCTGGCTTTGTAGATATCGAGGGCGAAGACATGATGACTAGAGACCAAGCATCAAAAATACTAGTTTGTGGTGCGTGAGGGCGTTGGTGTCTCAAGAGGACTGGACAAGAGAAACAATAACGTAGAAACAATCATTCGACTCTGAAATACGGGACTCCAGATAAGGAAGCCATGACCAAGCTGGGAAGGTGGCATCATCCTTGCTCATCGACATCGTTCGGCGCCAGCACTCACTATCATCCACGACCACGACTTGATGTAATGCCATCAAGGAGATCTCAACGTATTTACGACCTCGTGCCCTTCAATCTCGTCAGCTAATGTTGTGTATCTACCAGCTACTCGGCAAGCTCAGGTAAATACACCGATCGACCCTATACTTGTTGCAAAACGCACCAAGAGGCATCTCGATGAACTTGAAGTATGCCCAAGACTTCGCTGGATGACTACGTTGACACCAGCTTCATGTAGCGTTCAAATTACACCGAACCGTCATTTATTGATCAAGATGACGACGACAGTGCAGGAGCAGGATCAGCCAGACGGGGGCGTGCTGCTCGACAGACTGTGATATCTGATAGAAGGGGCGCACTTGTCGCAGGGGCAAAGAAGAAGAAATCCAGTATGAACGTCCGATCTGCGCTACTGTATCGGAAGAACCTCGCAACTCTGATTGAGGAGTCTGTGAGTATACGGGAGCTGCTTCCACACGATACAACTGTTATACTACGATTTCAGGGTATCGCTGGTCTTCCTTCAACGTCTCCAAATTATCTTACAGCAACTGCCCCTCCTTCAAAACGACCGCCGCGGCTCTTATGTTCTGTGTGCGGATATTGGGGAAGTTACAAGTGCAAGAAATGCGGTATGGCTTACTGTGATCGTAATTGTGAGGCTATACATGATGAGACTCGGTGTGAAAGACGTGTAGTGTAGTCCTCTGAGTTAGGTCGGTTGTGTTCACCGCGCTCTTTCAGGTCATGTGACACTACCCTAAATAGAATTGTACGTGGCAAGGGAGTCGAATAGTATTCTAACTACGACTACTGGTGCTTAATTGTTCATTCATTCCAACGGTCTCAAGGCTTTGCTCAATCCCAAGTTGTTACTATGCGTCTCTTGTCTGTGATAAGTAGCCTCGTCTACTTGACAGCTCTATTTTCTGTTTCTTGTCAGTACCTCTTTTATGTTATTTTTTCATGGAGGCCTGATGTTAGAATGTGGTCATCAGTTGCCCAAGAGGATTCCTCTTCGGAACTGGTGCCAGAAATCGAGGTCACTGCATCCTTTCCAGAGTCTAACCCCTTCGGCCGTGCGTTCTATCTCGCTCTCGTATCAACCTGACTACAGTCCGGTATAGATGTCGTCAACGGAGAAAAAAACTTGATGAATCTCATGATTGAAAACAAGTCGGATTTAAACGTCACTCTATTAAACATTGCTGGAGCCATTCGGCATGCGAGTAGTGACGCTCTGATCAAGAACGTATGTACATATCTTGTTCCTAAAGTCAGTAGCACAACGACATTGGAATCACAGACTACTGCGACACCATACAGATTAAGATTATTGTCGGGTGTAAAGATGGAAGTGGGTTACTCATTCTACAGCGAGTAAGCGATTATCTATCTTGCGTTTGCAAACATTGACTGTTTTCGTCATAGGTTCAAGGTGCTACCGTTTCCTTAATGCTAAGGCAGATACTGACCGGGTGACTGATGATCGTAGCCTGGTGATGTTAGGTTAAACCTTTGGTTGGACAGCGCAGTTAACGTACGTTTGGAAATGCATCTTACCACCTGCTCTTCTAATCCCAATCGTCCAGGAAACGGTGTACCGCGTAACTGCTTATGATTCAATAGTCACCATTGTGGAACCGGAAAAGTCTTTGTTCGACTTGAAACTGTGTGTTGCACATTTTGCATAGTATGCTGTCTTTCGCTAACATATTGCAGGCTGATCACATACCTTATTGTTACGGGCCTCCTCGGTGGCACTGTCTACGCAGCTTATATCACATTCGTTCCTCAAAGTAAAAAACAACGGAGGAAACCAGCAGCTGCTGGTGATGTCAAAACATCTACAGCTACGGCTACAGGTGCCGGTGGATATCAAGAGGAATGGATTCCCGAACATCATCTGAAAAAGTCCAAGAAGGTCGCATTGAGTAGTGATGAGGAGACTAGTGGAGCTGAGACTTCTGGAAGAGAGGGTAGAAAGAGGAAGAATAAGAAATAAGTATTAGGGCCGGTCGTCACGGTAGTAATCACGTTGTGCCAGTTATGAAGAGGAACATTAATACGTCTGCAAATTTCGCGTTGATATGACCTTCATTCCAAGTCAAACTGTATACTACTAGTAGATGTTCAACATCAAGACCGTCTGAAGTTTGCGAATTACAGGCTATAGGTCGATAACCTTGTATCCCTTCACCTGGATTAGTACCAACGAAGGTAAGGAAGGGTCTACGGAACAATAAAATTTACACTCACCCTGTTGTCCCTCAACATTTCCTGATACCGCTCAGCCAAATATTTGCACTTTTCGTAATGGTTTACGCCCTCGATTTTTTGGCATTTATTGAGGTTGTCACGGACAATGCGAGCCTCCATTGCTCGCACCCACGATTCGCGGACGTGTTCCTCTCGCGCTTTCAGTTTAGCTTTGAGAAGAAACATGTCAGCGTAACGTTGAGTGAGCAGCGAGAGAGGCCAAACCTTGGATTTCAGCGGCCTTTGCTTCGTCGATGGGCATTGTGAATTCGCAAGATTCGGATAGTCACGTGGCCTTACGGTCATTTATAAAGAAACATTACCGAGCCGGCCGGTGAGCAACTTCAACTCAATAAGAAAACCCTTGGGAGTAATCAGTTCATCATGTCTGCATATACCCTGCGTTATCCCCTCGACTCCGAGCAGCCTATTCTCACACTAACGCGTCGTGAGTAGTTCTCAGAAATTAGCGGACAGCTGCTTATTATATAATAGCAAGCACAACACTGTGGACTATCGAACTACATAATGGTGTTGACAACAGGCTGACGGAAGTATTGGTCGAGAAAGCCCTCAAGCCTGCACTAGATGTTGTTGAGAATGAGTGGAGAAAGGATTGGAGGGCTGCTCAAGCGAAAGGAAAGGCTGCCGCAGAAAGTGAAGGAAAGGGGGCTTTAATAATCGTAGGGAAGCGGAATCAAGACAAATTCTTTAGTAACGGTATGTTGTTTCCTGCGGCTCAAATGCACTACTTCAGCATGCTAATTGTATTCCGAGTGAAGGGTTTGATTATGTGAATGCAATAAAGAATCCTAATTTCTTTCCTTGTACATTCGCTCATTTCGCACGCTTTTTCTGGATCTGACTCGCAATTCTGGATCCTTACAGTGATTTGGAGCCCGTTGATGAAACGTCTGCTTAGCTTTCCTAGTAAGCATACACCTTCACACAGTCAATATACTGACGGCTTGAAATAGTTCCGACCATTGCTGCTATCAACGGCCATTGTTTTGCCGCGGGGATGATCTTGGCTCTTTGTTGTGATTATCGTGTCATGACTGACGGTAGCAAACGCAATGCCTGGATGTGTATGAACGAGGTCAGAGGTTTGATGTTTGCACAACAAATTGACTGAATCCCGCAGTAAAGGTTCATTTCGGGGCCCCTTGGCCAACGCCGTTTGCATATCTTGTTAAAGCGAAGGTGACGGATCACAGAACACAACGCAAGATTGCGATGGAAGGTGCTCGGTTTACACCACCTGAAGCGTTACAGGCAGGAATGGTGGACCATATTGTGAATGGAAACACCGCAGCTATTCTGGCTAAAGCAGGGGAGCTGGCTGATAATCTAGGTGGCCTGGCCAAGGGAGGAGTGTGGGGATTGATCAAGGTTAGTTCAGCATAGCACACGAAGTTCAGCGGTTGATGTACTGCCTCCACGACAGCGAGATTTGTACAAAGATGTGCTGAGGGTATGTGACGAGGATACTCCACATAAATCAGTTGCTGCTGAGGACGCCGCCGCAAAAGCACGTCTCTGACAAAGTTAAGAATGGATGGGCCAGTGGTGGCAGTATGTTAGGTACTACTGGTGACCGGTGGGTATTACCAACGTGCCACTCAAATGTAGAATTGTTTAGATGTGACTGTTGTAACTTTGAAACTAGGGTCACTCCGCCGGGTGTGTCGAAATTCACGGCACGGAAAAGGGTGGCGCAGTGAATATACCGAATCTTTTCAACGGCTGATGCCCGTCAATTGTCCCTTGCCCTCCGAGCTCCAACTCGACAAAAGGAACATGAGATCCGTCTCGATAGTCTACTGGCATTTATAAATATTTAGAGCAGTCCTGCAATAATGAACGAAACTCAGTATGGTTATCGAACTGTGTGGCCTAGGAGGAAGGTGGCACTTGAGCTGAACAAACAGCTGCAAATATAATTGCGCTGATACTCATTGCATAACAGCCGTTGTATCTTGCTTTGATAGACGTGTATTCCCCTCTTGTTTTCGTACCACCATCACCCCAGTATCCCTCCTGGACGATGCAGACTGTCCTGCAGCACTCCGTCCTCCCCCCGGTCTTGTCCTACCCCCGTCAAACTCTCAACGGGGTCTCAACTTCCAATGGGTTGCCAACCCCTCCTGTAGCAACCCGTAAGCGCAAACGAGCCCACCAGTACACCGTCAGCTATAGCGAGGTCCAAGAGGTCGATCGTGAAGGTAAATTGCGCGAGGTCATCGTCATCGAGGACACTCCTCCCCCATCAACTGCGTCACCCGCAACTTCAATGCACACGCACGTCTTTTCTACCTCTTATCAACCCCCAGTTTATTCCGCACCTATTCGCACTAGAGCAAGAGCGGCTGCTGAAGCGCAAGCCTTATCTGCTAGTACTTCTGCCGCAGTATTGCCCCCACTCCCACCCGCGAAGAAGAGAAAAAGGGATCCCAATGACGAGCCTTCTCGTCAACCTCCGAGAAAGACCCTTGCTTCTGGTTTGCAAGCTGCTCCTGCCACAAAATCTTGGGCAACTAGTAACGGCACTACTGCGAAGGAGGTTCGTCATCACGTCACCATAAGACACCAACCGTGATCACTCACTCCTGTCTGTATTATAGCCATCGACGAGTCAGGTCTCATGCGATGACAAAGAAGGACATTATATTATCGTCCCGGATGACATGATTGCTCGGCGATGTAAGTACTTACCTAATTATTCTGTGTCGATGTTGATTTCTCTCATCGTAGACCGGACTGTTAAACTTTTGGGACAAGGGACATTTGGTAAGGTCGTAGAAGCCATCGATACTCAGACAAACAAGAGAGTGGCCATTAAAATCATCCGCGCCATTCCAAAATATCGTGACGCAAGTAAGATCGAGGTTCGGGTCCTGCAAAAGCTGAAAGAACGTGATCCTATGAATCAGAAGTGCGCCCTGTTCGACAAATCTTATATCCCGCAGCTTATCCCTCCATTATTAGCAAATGCATCCATCTATTGCAATGGTTTGACCACCGCAACCACATATGCATAGTGTTAGAGCTCTTGGGCATGTGTGTGTACGATTTTTTGAAGGAGAACGATTTTGCACCCTTTCCGCGTCACCATATACAAGCGTTCGCGCGGCAGCTATTGGGTAGTGTTGCTTGTAAGTGTTTCTAGTCGATGACACATTTTCCGCTGATCAACATGTCTTGATTACCTTAGTTCTGCATGATCTCCATCTTATCCATACAGATCTTAAACCGGAGAACATATTACTTGTTCATAATGATTGCAAGTTACAACAGGTTCCTGTGCCAGGGAAGGTTCGTGAACGGTGCTGTGAACTTCTGTTTCTTTCGATTGACAATCGGTGGCAGCGCAATACGCAGCACCGAACGAAGAAGATTCTAGAGTCAACGGAAATCCGCTTGATTGATTTTGGCTCTGCTACCTTCGAAGAGGAATACCATTCTAGTGTCGTGTCTACTCGTCACTATCGAGCGCCCGAAATTATCCTAGGTAAGCGCCTGTATAAAAACATACGTATAATCACTTATTCTGTTGTTCAGGCTTAGGATGGTCATATCCTTGCGACGCCTTCTCACTGGGTTGCATCCTGGTTGAATTCTACACTGGCGTTGCCCTTTTTCAAACTCATGACAATTTGGAACATCTGGCAATGATGGAGCAAGTCATGGGTAAAATGCCGGATCGGTTTGCTCGTGCTGGTGCGCGGTCAAAGCCGGAATTTTTCAAGGAAGGTGGTAGGCTTGACTGGCCAAAACCCAAAGCAACAAGACAAAGTAAAAAAGACGTTCGAGCTTGTCGGTCACTTGTTGTAAGCCCGTCGTCTGCTGATCCAATGGGTGACCCATTCTGATTCATCATATTCTAGGACAACATCATACCTTCAGACACCGCCAACAAACACTTTTTGGACCTCGTGCGGAAACTGCTCACGTTCGATCCAGCTCATCGGATAACAGTTCGAGACGCCCTTAACCATCCGTATTTCCATATCAGTATCCCAGATGAATCATAATATTCTTGCATATCTGATTACCCTGCATCGCAACAAACCTACCATTTCTCCGTGCCGTCCGACTACTAGTCTGGATCTATGGTTGGGACAAGCATTGTCTCGAATAATCAAGCGCAATTCCTGATGCATCCACCACAATACGCCTCCTTAATTGTACAAATCTTCATTCATATTGCTCACTTTTTGTGTCATCGACTCTTTTTTTCCTTGAAGAAGTTTATATGATATGTATATGTACACTTACACCGCATCTCCTGCCCCTCTCCTTATCCTTATCCGCACTATTCGCATTCGCTCACCCGACACTGCATTTGTGTCTTCCCCAGTCATGACGCACGCACTTCGCACTACATTACCATTACTGGCTGTTGAGCAGTCCTCTACGCCAGCCCATTCATCCCTATTATTCGCAACCTCGACACCCCTGCCGTTCGTCCTGCCTTGACTGAGGCCCCTTACATATGAAAATCGCGGGACCGATGATTCCATTTCTTGTTTAGTGAAACACCCATGTATTCTTGTAGCAAGAGTACAGAAGAATGCTCTGTAACAGGACACGATTGGTGTAGAATTGGAGAAGGAAGCGGATATTGGCCAGATTAAAACTTCCTTAGGCCGAACGTAATCGAAACAATCATTTGACTGCATTCCAAATTTCAGATTGACGTTACTTGTTAAGTACTGTATCAAAGTTATTCTACATGCGTCTAAAAATGGATAAAGGTAGGTCATCGTACTTGAAGGCCCAGCCCCCAGAATAATCGAAGCGTCACTCTACAACATTCATCATCAAGACATCTCTCACCTTTCGTGAAATCGTCAGACACAGCGCAGAGAAAAGAAGACATCGACCCTCAACCAGGTACCCGAATTTGATTGATCAGGGGCAATGAGGTATCTTTGGACCACTGACAGCAACCTTCCTCGTGGTTGCTTAGAAGTGGCTAGGCTGTGATGATGTATGCAAGGAGTCCAAGCCGGATCTGATTCAGAGGAACGGAAATAACAAATCCAACCTGACAAGGTTTATTTATCAGCCATAAAATGGTGAATTGACACGATAAAACAAACCTCCATCTACTCTTCGTCTTTCTTTATCGTGGGAGTATTGATGGGCCATGACGACTACTTCTGTAGAGTTTGTGAATGGTTCTTCAAACCTTTCCAAGAAGGGCGGGTACCATAGTGTTGTCCAATGTGATAGCAGATGAAGACCGGATAAGGGACTTCAGTGTGTCAACACACGTGGACTCGACCCACTGGTGTCCTTTCTGTCAGAAAAGCGAGACAGCGGCTCTCTGTGCTGGGGTTTAAGACCCGTCTTTTGGATCAGTCTAAGCTGCTCAGTGCCGACTGGTGCTGAGAGGGCCACGTCCGTGCGAATAGGGGTGTAAATCGATGATCCCACGGAGCCGCACATTCTCCTGGACAGGGGCGAACCCCGACATTCAGAGACACGGACGCAGTGTGGAATAGGTCGACTCTCTAAGATTTAACCCTCATCACGGTGTTTGGCACGTCTCCGCATGTAGAATTCCAGAGCTCATTGAAGGTAACAAGCTGTTGAAAGAGGTGTGAGTTAACAAAAGACACCTCATACAAACTGTACTCTGAGTGCGTCGACTCTCACATCGAGATCGGTAGAAGGACATACTTTGTATTTTGAACACCTGCAAACACAGTATCAGGTGAGGTAATATATATATATGTTAGACAGAAAGTGACTTGCAGGCAAGAGAATCTACGTCCACTGGCAAAGGGGTACTGGTATATACATCAAGATATCTGGAACTATATAAAAACACGTCAATAGAAGTCGTAACAATGACAATTAACCATACCTTGTCAAATACCTTCAAATTGGACGAATATTCGGTATGCAGGCCAGCACTTCAAAAAATTCGTGTTGTAAGGAACGTTTTGGTGTGGCCTTGGAGCCTCTCTTCGAAAGAGAGTCGCTGGAGTGGATTGGCCACCTCCAAATCAATTTCATTGGTCCTAACCTATCGACACTCGCGCTTTGTTGTCAACTAGGTACTCCTCTGGATTGTGATTGAGTAACGAAATTGTGATCTCCTCATTTAAAACAGTCAACTACGCTGACGTGAAGCACTAGTGGAGTTTTGCGTCATCGACTTCGACTTGAATTACATTTCCGAGAACCCAGGCAAAACCATCCTCCGACCGTGCGGGTGGCTCTGGAATGGTCCACGGCGTGTGAAGCTTGGAGGTTTGGAAAATCAAACAAAGCGCAGCGTGTTTCAAGCTATTACGTATTATGACATCAATCGCAGCAGTGGTAACAGTCAGTAATACAACAATAATGCCCGGTCAGTGGTCATCAAGAAATGAATGTAGGATCTACCCTCCAGAGGGAGTTTGAATGCAAGTTTCTTTCGAGATCACACGAGCTTCGCAAGCGAGATCTGGTTGTTGGTAACATCAGTTGAGAAGTAAGCGTTCTTGAGGAACACGTCTCCAACCCTGGATATATCACAGAGAATTCAGTTAACAAACGAAGAAGCTCAGCGCTTGAAACTCACAACCACTCATTAGCCCCACCAATTTGACCAGAGGATATCCCTGATATACAGTTCCCCTGGAGGTTGTTAGTATCGACTGGGGCGAAAAGCAAATCGGTGGGATTGATGTCAAAATTGGCACCGCCAAAGTTTAATGATACCACTGTCGTAGTCGTGCAAGGGATCGTGAACCCGCCTTGTCCATCGCTCTGCGAACCAGGAATCTTGGCATGTATTGCTGCAGCATCAGCGGGTGGCGCGATGATCAGGGTGGTTCCTGTATCCAAGATGGCAGTTCGGCCAGCGAGGCCCAAATCCGCCCCGTTCACAGAGAATGCTACTTTGCCTTCCCAGAACCCTTGTGTGTTGACATTTGCGAAGGTGACAAGCGATGCGGAATTGAATTTAGTTTGATCAAGACCACCGAACGTGATCTCTCCATCATTCTTCCCGTCAGACAGACGTGAAATCTTGTACGACGTGATAGCACTAGAGATCAGCTTGTTTGAGGCGAGCGCCTCAACCGGAGTCGGGACCCCTTGTTGCGAAAGCGACTACAGAAAGCCGTGATTCGATAAGAGGGTAGAGGAGCAAACGAAAAGGAGGGTCGTACAGATTGAGCGAGACCCATCAAACCATCGAAGGTAGTGGAGTTGCCAGAAAAATCGATGGTTTCTGTCGTAGCAACGCCAAAAGTGCTGGTACAACATCAATTCACCTGTTTCTCTACATTGATCTTGGAGAACTCACTGTTTGTTGAGACTCAAACCAGCAACATTGATATTATCCGTGATGATATTTCCTGAGACTGCACCAGAGCCATATTGAACCTGAAATGGTTTACCGGTGTCGACGAAGCTTGAAGAACTTTGGGTGCCAAGGAAGGTGTGATTTCCCTGTTACACAAGTGATTGAGTGTCGCAGTTTCATAAGCCAAGTCATGATACGAACACAGTTACCAACGCCTTGTGATTGGCAACCTTCACCGCCAATCCAGAAATCTGCGGACTTTGTCATGGATTAGCGACAGAGTCACGAATACAAGTATCAAAATGCGAACTTACCCCGCTGTCCATCAGAATGTGGAAATCGCGGGGAGGAGTTCCAGCCTGGATAGTAGCGACATAGCCCACATCATTGGCCCTGGGTAAGACGTCAGGTAACTGCCACTAATTGTGAAAAAAACGCGCACTCAATATCAAGGCCGATGGAATTTTTGGACGTTGGGGTGACAGCAGGAGTAAGACCTCCATTATTAATACCATTCAAGGCACCTTGAGGGAAGCCAGCACCCTGATTGTTGGAAGTCGAGTTACTGGTTCCAGAAATGGAGTCGCTATTACCAGAAGTCGAATTGCCAGAGGTAGAGCTGGTACGATGCAAATTAGAAAGATTAAAAAAGGCTCCTATCAACTTGCGTGACTTACTTGTTACCATTATGTGAGCCGTGTTTCAAGTGATGACGTTTGTCGAGAGGTTGAGCAGCCCGGTTTAGATGAGTACCGATGCGATTAAACCGCTTATGCAGATTGTCTGCAAGGCTTTCGACAGAAGGTTCTCGTCGACCGGTCATTCGGGCATGACGACGGTGACCACGATTGATGTGTAGTTGCAAAAGCTGTGATTTATGATCGGATTAGATACATACTTGATGGTCATTATACAGATGCTACTCACGATGGAAGGATGGACATCAGTGCGTTGCTGCAATCGTTTCAAGGGCAGTGTAACCATGCCCGTACTGAGTTGTACTGGTAGGGCGTCTCCATACGCGAACAAGGAGAGAAGAAGGCTTGCCAGAAGCAGGAAGGAGGAAGAGCCAAGCTGCATGATGAACGTATAAAAAACCCTGAGAGAATGAAAAGGTTTTGAGAGCCTGAAAGTGCGCGCTGCGCTTGGTCCTATGGAAGGAGTGAAGAAAAAGGTAGGACAAGCCTGACCTCTGAGACAGAGAGAGAAGAAAGAAAGCGGTGTGGAGGGTATAATGAATTGGGTGGAGTTTTATATGGCATCATCTTGCTTGTGTTGCCAACACAGTTTCCTTCCATTGTTCGTTGTTCACGCGTTCACCTGGCGCGTTGCTACATGTCTTGACTACGGTAAATTACAATGATGGTGACTAGGGTCTTTTTTTTTAAACTTTCTGATCCTGTTGAGCGCCACCACTGCCAGTGGTGCCTATATACATTGGCCGCCATCTACAAACGTACAACTCACCGGTTGCCGAGTCACCTGAGGGCTATGTATGTATACTGTATGATACATGTTATTCGCATGATCATGCAGCGCGAACGCATCAGTTTCGAGATAGTCCAATTCATAATGAGTGAGATCGTGCGACTCACAAGTGCTATAATTTGCCCCTTGAATGAGGAGACAATAATTATGAGATACGTGAATGGGGAGTGAGAATAGAAGAATCAGTGTAGAGGCCATGCGGAGAGTACAACATGTCTTTCACCCTAATAATACAGTACATATGCATGATGCGCAGTGGATAGTTACGATAGTGATCTTGTAGTCCTTTGTACGTTTGTCTCTTTTTACTTCTTCGGACAATGTTTATACACAACATACCGTGAAGTGCTTCAATGGACTTATGTACTTGTTTGAAGTTTAGAGCGCTCCGCAACATGACACGACTGGAAAGTGTTTGGGGTCTCGCAGCGAACCTTCTGAATTTTTGTGACTGTAACGCCGTCTTACCGTCACGCTCGTCGCTGAACGACGACCGTTGTCTCGTCTTGGCTACAGCGACGGCGGCCGTGATCCCAACTGGTCCCTAGGCAGTATGCCTGGTCTCGCCTTTCCGACTGATCCCACTTATCAACGAGAATATTCAAACGACCGTACTACTCCTCTTAGCAGTGCCGAAGACATTCCTATTGATCCTGCACTCGCTGGTCCCACCATAGACCCTCTGATAGTCGCGCAGGAAGATGCTTGGGACAGTGGTACAGTAAATGTGAGTAATCGTTCAGCTCCTCCTAAACCGTGATCGACGTAAATGTGATTTTGTACCAATATCCAAACGCGTCGCGTCGCGTTTTTTCCGGAAGAATAAAGTTATATTCACATCTTCTTTTGCTATCAGAGTACCCGGCATGACCGTCTTCAGCATCAATACCAACTACCTTGCACCTCCCACTATCGCTCTCAGTACTCCCCGGGTCCTCAGGGTGACCCTTTTGCCCCACTACCTCCTCCAATTTACGTTCCTGATTCTAGCAGCTTACCTACTCCGAAGCCTCCCAAGAGAAAACGGAAGCCTCGGAGGGAAGAAGAGTGTGGGTTCTGCCAAGGTGACGATTCCAAGAACAAGAATGGCGATCCAGAAATTATGGTCACTTGTGTTGACTGCGGCAGAAGTGGTATGTTCCTACCGACTCGAACCCTTGTGACAAACATCTCACGTGTAAGCAAGGCCATCCGACGTGTATGGACCTCGGAGAAGTCGCTGATGTTGTACGGTCTTACCCGTGGAATTGTATTGAATGCAAAAAGTGCGAAATATGTCGCGAAAAAGGCGATGATGTGCGTTCTTTGGTCCTCCATCTTTCTGTGTCCATTCAAATGTTAGATTTGCAGGAGCGTATATTATTTTGTGATTTTTGTGACAGAGGTATATGGCTTTCTTTAATGCAACAACCCACGAATAACTGACTTTTTTAAACAGGTTGGCACATGGATTGTTTACAGCCTCCTCTTAATGAATCTCCTCCTGGTAAATGGCACTGTCCCATATGCCCACCACTACAATTCCAATTTGCGCAGACCAATACACCAAAACAAGAACCCACATACGAACACGTGCGTGAGGCTTCTGTTGCGTCAACATCTTACTCCAATGAAGTCCCAATTCCGACCTCCAATAAGCGTAAAGGCAAGTCGAAGTTGATGTTCACCGATGAATCCGAAGTCGATTCTCCAGTTAGCAAGAAGGTTGGCAGGAAGTCAAAAGGAAAGGGACAGATACGAATGAGTGATACAGACCAAGATGAGCTTCCGATTCCTGGGACGAGATCAGTCAAGCGAATGAAATTGAAGGTGACAACCCCGCCTCCGCCACGTATGGTCGTTCGTCTTCGTCTTCCTCCTAGCAAAGGCAAAGGCAAAGAACGGGAGGAAGAAGAGGCCACTTCAAAGGATATGTTTGAAGACATTCTCACCCCAGAAGATCGGGATACCACAAGAACAGTGATTGAAGCTGGAGATAAGTCACGTTATGAGAAGAGCAGAGCAGCAGCGGAGGTGCGAAAGCTTTGGTGCATCAATAAGGTACCAAATTAATTCGATTGCTCAGGCCAAACTCTTCCCACCACCGCCTCCTACTCCAACACAACGCCCAGAACTGGAGCCTCCCATACCTGGACCGTCATCTAGACCACTTCGTTCTTCACACCTACATACTCATTCCGTACGGTTACCTTCGACTCCTGGACCACCAGGTTCACCTGCACCCTCCACTCCTGGCCCTGGGCAGCCAACGAAAACCCCATCTTCGTCAACGCCTTCGCTACGAATACGCACTATCAGATTTGGGGAGTTCGACATTCAGACTTGGTATGACGCGCCTTTCCCAGAGGAGTATGCCAATCTGCCAGATGGTCGATTGTGGCTTTGTGAATTCTGCTTGAAGTACATGAAGAGCCAGTTTCTTTCTGTTAGGCATCGAGTAGGCGCCCTTCTTAAAAGGTCTGACAAGTATTAACTACTTGATAGACGAAGTGCAAGATGAGACACCCACCAGGAGACGAGATCTATCGTGATGGAGTAGTCTCAGTCTTCGAAGTAGACGGCCGGAAGAATAAGGTGCGATCAATTCTATAGCGTCTTTTTCCATCGCCCATCTCACGCGGTGGGCATAGATATACTGTCAGAACCTATGTTTGTTGTCCAAGATGTTTCTAGACCATAAATCATTGTTTTATGACGTCGAACCATTTCTCTTCTATGTCATCACAGAGATCGATGACATCGGGGCACGTTTCGTTGGCTACTTTAGTAAGGAAAAGCGGAGTCCGAAGGATTATAATGTCAGTTGTATTATGACTTTGCCTGTCAGGCAGCGGAAAGGATGGGGAAATCTTCTTATTGACTTCAGTGAGTTTCTTTCTGCAGCGATACTACCCAATTTTATTGTCACTAGGCTACCTACTATCGAAAAAAGAACAAAGAGTAGGCTCCCCGGAGAAACCACTCTCCGCACTTGGCGCTCTTGGTTACAAGAATTACTGGACATTAGCTGTTATGAGGTATTTAGATACAGCACCTGATCATATCCGGTTAGAAGGTAATGCAGGCTTCTGCTCGCTCGTTGTTACTCCTTATGTTTTCCATAGATATTAGCTCCGCAACTTGCATGACAATGGAGGACATATGTGTCACCCTTACCCAGCAAGGGATGTTTACGAAAAGGGATGCGACCCCACCAACTCCTCCGGTAAGACCTTCCCCTGGTCAATCGATTAAAATCACGAGAGGAAGGAAGAACGGGGTGGCCAGACGGCACTTGCAGCGGAAACAAACGAACGATGACGACGGTTCCAAGCTACCGTTTGTCGCGCCCACGAATTACGAGATCACCTGGAACAGAGAAGTCGTCAGAGCTTATCTGGAGAAATGGGATGCGAAAGGATATCTAAAGTTGAAACCGGAAAGATTAAAATGGAGCCCCTTCATTTTATTCCGAACTAGGAAGTCAGAGGTCCCCGCCCCCTCCGGTGTTGATAAAAGCAGTGTTCCAGAAGCTTCTGATCGGATGTCCGCGGACGCACAGGGGAACCCCAACACTTACCACAAACCTTCGCGCGGAAAATCCTCTTCGGTGCAACTAGAGTCAGCAGCTTCTATCCCTCGACAGTCATCCCCTGACTCTCAGGCTAGGGAGGTATCACAAATGGAACAAGATCATGCTCTTGCGCTGAAGCTCGCGAACACGATCCCTACTCCTGTGACTCGTCTACGAAGCCAGGACAATCTGTTCAACGACACCAGCTCGAGTATCCCCAGGACGAACGGAAATTCACATTCGCGTACCACCCGTAGGTCGTGCTCGCAATCCTCCAAAGCGTCCATGCCGTCCGTGCATCATGGGACTTCGCTTAAAGAAGATCAAGCACTCGCTGAGAAGCTTGCATCAGAGGACAATCAATCAAGGCGTAAACTGAGATCGAGGTCCAATACTGTCGCTGCTCACGAGCTGAAAAGGACAACTTCTATTCTATCTTCTCAGAGTCATAACCCGGCAAGAAAACGAAGACGGATTGAATCCTCTCCAGAAGTCGAGTCTCCTGTCCTTCATCTCGTCGAACTTGAGGACAGTGCAAACGGACGTGAAAAAGTTGATGTGGATGATGCTCTTGTTCACAAGGCTTGGGCAGACTCTGAAGCGACTACCGTCGACGTTGATCTCCAAGAGATAAAACCGAACGGGGTAAACGGAGAAGTTATGCAGACGCTAATGGGCACAGTCTCTTATCCTCCAAATCCGAAGGATAGTCTTGTCTTGGAGATTCCTGTGTCACACCAATTCGAGGCTCCTAATGAAGTTGCGGACGTGAATTTGGATATTGGGACACCCCTGACGGCATTGACCAGTAGGATCAGTGAGGTTGGAGATGATGACACTCCTGCAACCCTGCTGGACACTGCCATTAAGGGTGAAGAAGATGACCCCGATATCGATGCTGACGGTGTGGACGAGGATGCCGAAGGTGATCCGGATGAAGACGCGGAAGGCGATCTGGATGCGGAAGGCGACTTGGACGAAGATGCAGAAGGCGAACCAGACGATGGAATAGATTATAGTTAATGTTGCATGTTTTCAAGTGCTAATCACAGTTGTTCCTTCCTAGTAGTTGAAGTGTATTTGTCGTAGGACGCCGGAGACTATCGAGCTTGCTGGGTTCGATCACAGCAAACATGATCAATACTTGCCCCATTACAACTTATAAGTGATTACACAAGAGGCTACCAAAGATGTGAGAGTACATCATCATGTAAGACAATAAAGTTTAACAGAAAGATCTCGTGAGGCCATCATGACCATACAAAGTGCAGTTGATCTATATAAAAAAAGGGTTGTGTTGAAAGGTCGAATGAGGGAGAGCACCGCCTCGTCTATCCAGACTCAATGTGCTGTTCACAGCGCAAAGTCACGACCCTCGTGCGTTTTACTTGCGCAGTAGCAGCCCCAAAATATCTTTTCGACTCAAAACTCCACTCCAGGTTACCGATTACCCAGTGCTCCATTGCGGTGACATAACGAGCTACCGCACTGTCTACTCGAGGACCCCAAAAATGCAGCCGTTCCTTGTCGGCGACGAAGTGATCCATCAACTGTTTGAAGTGGACGCCCACGTGATCTGAGGCTGCTTGAAGGTCCATACCTTTGGTCTTCTGCAGCACCGTGAGGATGTTGTTGCCACCGAGGCCTTTGGACTGCTCCATGGTGTAGCTGTATACATCCTGATTTAAGCACGTCCATGAGCAAATGGCATAGAAGCGAGATGTAAGAAAACTAGAGACTTACGTTTGACCAGCACACCATATCGACCGCTGCCCAATAGAGGCTCATAAATACGGGGCTATTGAAAACCTGATCTGGCAGGTCAATTCCAAGTGCATACTCGATAAGCCCGAAACAATGGGGAACGGCGCTGTTGTCTCTTCGCAGCCTCTCAAACGCAGCTAAGTTCAGAATTGTGCCACGCTCGCGATATTCCGCCTCTTTTACAATTGCTTCGATATAATCTTCGCAATGCTGCAAGAAGCGGCGCTGACAGGCAGGGCTAGCCAAAAGAGTGAACCTGGCCCTAAATCTGTCGATTACGAATATTATAGCATCGAACAAACACTTCGAGCGAACAAGCAAACAACTCAACTCTCTCGTCATTTGCGCAAGAATAGAGCCATCGTCCCATTTCGGGTCGCGCATTACGTTGAGGTACACCATGCCTGTAGCACGGGCATCCTTTCCGTTCTGGTCGTCGCTGACTTCATCAATAATGAAGAGGAGATTGACAAAGTCACAGCATGTTCTGAACTGTTCGTATTCGGCGTATGGGTAGGCGTGGGAAGCGAGAAGCTCGTTGCTCCCTTGGATAAAATAAGCACGCCTCTCATCTTTGAAGACATTGAAGCTATTGATCCAAGCACGAGATTCAGCGGCAGCGGCTTGGTAATGTGGGTTCGTCGAACCTTCCAGGGGACACAAGGCAAAAAGGTTTGGTAATACAAACTGGTGCATCGTGGGCTCCACTTTCAAAAAGCAAAGAGGGAGAAGCAGATTGGAGAGACTGCAGAGGGCATCAACCCCTCAGCATTTTATACACAGCAAAAGACATCTGCAGGCTGGGTCCCGTTTGCCTGCGACTTGGAGGAATCATGCAAGCCTGCTTTGTCCTTGATGCTAGCAGAGACAAAGGATGCCGATGACAGTTCGACATTGAACGTCGGTGTCTGAACAACGCCTATCGCACAAGAACGAGACCAGGACGAGAACGGGTTATATATCCGGGCAAAACAAAAGAAAAGGTATCGGATCCTCCTTGTCCGCGTGCGCGTTCGCATATCTGTCTTTTATCGCAGACATAGGAGGCATACCTGATTAAAGCCGATCGGGTTTATGACTACAGCGGATGCTTCTGCACAATCGGCACAACCCATCCAAAGAATTGATGGAGAGTCGACGGATTGGGGAGTACTCGGACCTTTTGCCTGTTACGAGATTGCTGAAGTAGTTCGAGAGCACGGGGTCCGGGTGGTGTGTTAGTAAAAATAACTCACTCCGCCGACGTACGCACAGGCGCCTCTGTTTTTACATATAAGACTGACCCACCCTGACGTTCCATAAAGGGGGTTGGCTTTGACCTTATGTCGGAAGTCCAGCGCCACTAGCAACACCGCTACTTTACTGATTACCATTGATGTATGCAGGTGCATGGGCGTCCTCCTAAAGTATAGCGTAGTTTGTCGACCCCCGAGTGGCCGAGGAGCGTGGATATATTATATCAGCGCACGCAAATACTACCACGCTCTGATAGTGCGATACGGAAGCGCCGGGTTCCACCGAATGTCTAAAGAGAAGCCTTGCAGTCGATGAAGCTGATTCAATCAATGGGAAATTTGCTGTGGCTACTTGGTATTCCTCTACATAATGAGGAAGTTGTCGTACTCTCTGGTAATGAGGTACCATCAACCCGAGGGGGCCAGCAGGAGTGCCACGAACACGAGTTACACTACATCATCATCACTGAGATTGCCCTGGCTCCAGGCTGGTCTAGGCCCTATTGGAGAGGGTTCCGGACAGCTCCAGACCCAGAATCCACGGTCCCGCCTTGAAGCAAGCGATTAGACAAATCTTCGGAGAAGAAACAAAGTAGCATATTCGGTTAATGGGAGTTATTTGTGATAAACCATCCATTTCAATGAGCACCACAGAGGGGGGAATGACTTCGGGCAAAAGTCGGCGGTTCACGTTGTTCGGCAGCACAATGGCACCGACGTGGCAGATCTCTCACGATTGCAACCTCCGATGAACCACGTGGCTAAATGCTTTTTGCCGAAGGTATGGATTCCATTTTATATTGTTATGAGTTTAGGGACCCATGGCAAGCCACAGGGAAATGCTTTATGTTATTTTCCAATGGACATGTATAATTCTTGAAATTCCCCCATGGAGTTATTTCAGTTTCAAAGGAAAATTCCTGAATTTTTAATTTACTCAAGTGTTACT
>QGOD01000029.1:135997-181914 GCA_003313065.1 Sarcodon sp. MG97
TAATTTACTCAAGTGTTACTTAATCTCACTTGTTAACTTTAAGTAAAATTTAAGGAGAACCTGTCTTAATCCAAGTAAGGGGTTTCTTAAAGTTGTATTTAAGAACCATTAAGCACAATTAAGAGCAATTAGGAAGAATTAAGAGCACATGGCAGTGCAAAGTGACCATCTAAGTGAAAGAGATATTCTACCAAAGAAAATACTCCCAACCATTCAACACTCTGTGTATAGATGCAGACCAAAAAAACTTTTGATTATACTCACAGATGTTTGGCAATCAAAAGAGGAATACTGATGTGTGGCAAGACATGTAAAATGAAGTGTGGATTGTGTTTAGATTGATATATAACCTGAGAGTAGAAAACTTTGAAATCAAATTTAAAAAAAGCATGAGTGCATGGAGATGACAAAGGATGGTGTATTAGACCCACAATCTGCTAAGTGAATGTAGAAACCAATGAGATATTTTTCTCTCAAGAGATGTAGTGTGAAGATGGAGGTCGTAGACAGTCAGGGAGCTGGAGATCAATTAGGAAAGTGCGTGAAGTGAAGTTTTTCCAAGTTAGGAGTAAGGTTTAAACTGAGTTTTAAAGATTTCGACCTCACGCAGAGCAAAAAACGTGGCAAGTACAGATAGCCGAAATGAGCTAAATAGCCGAAATACGCGGGATAAGCGACGGCTAAGCACCACGTACGTCCCTCTTTATAGATCAGGATGCCGAATGTCATTTACCCCATTGAGTTTCTGAGATTCAATAATCAAAACTCAGTCTATCTTCGTTTCCTTTTTGAGCATTCGAAATTCATCTCCAACTACAAAATGATCCTGATTGGGAATTATTCATCGTCTGCAACTTTGATGGAACCATTGCAGTATTCGAGGTACTTTGGGACAGTGAGCTCATATCCACGGTAAAAAAGCATTGTCCTTCTCTGGTACAAGCTCGGATCTAGGTCCGGCTTCATATCGGACATATGGTATCCAATTATGTTGTATTTTGGCAAGTAGACCAGCTGGCAACTGTGATAGTATTTCAATAGTTATTCTGTACACACCGACTATCCATGTTGAACTGCCTGGAAGCTCTTAATAACATAAAAGCGGCTACCAATGGCATCGAGTTTTAGAAACAATGAATGGGATCGGCACTTGATCATGCATGGCAATACGTTAATCATTACAACCAACAAGGATGCAAGTGATCATGAGTAAAAACTATAAGTACTGTGAAAAAGAGACCAAAAAAAAAAACTAAACTGAATAAGAGATGTCTGATCAGGGGGATAACAAAACTTGGGGGTTGTTGTTATGCTTGCAGCGTCCAAAAGATGATCGAGTAACGAGACTCTTTCACCCTCGCTTTGACCGCGTGGTATTAAGTAGTGTTGATATTTTGGCGCCACACACCCGGGGACCAGAACTAGAGTGTATGAAACTCCGCAATCGCGTGTGCACCTTGAGAGAAAAGGCGAAAGTGCCTCATTCGTATCAAGCTCTTGTTTCGTAACCATCTCGATTGCCTCCATCTTCAGCATACCATTCCCTCAACCAATTCTCCGCAGACTTGTATTCTTCTTTGACCCGTGTAAGAAGCGGCCCGATCTTCGAGAGTGCCACCTCACTGGTCAGGTCTTTGTTGGCTTCTTGGTCGCGCAATTGACCATAATGTTGTATTAGTTCGCAAGAGGCCTGGACCTTTGCAACACCCAGGGCAGCTGAAGACCCTTTCAAGAAGTGACCTAGTGACGACAGCTTTGCCAAATCTTTGATGGCACTAAGTCAAAGAGACAACTCGTAAGCTGATGAAACGACACAAGGCGGTAAAAAGAAGTGGGTGTAGATAAGCACGCACAATGCTTCGTCCATATCTTCAAATGTGGTAGCAGCTTGAGAAAAGTATGCCCATGCCATTCCTCGCGAAAATTCATGAGCATCGTCCTCGTCTAAATCGAGGATTTGACGAAAGGTTTCCATTTCGATGGGGACCGATTGGTTAGACTTGGACTTAACATTTTGAGATATGAGCATGTTGATTGTAGATTGTAGATAATAGATCAGGAACGCACATCGGCGGCTTGAGAAACATTGTCAGGTCTATTATCAGAGCATGACGGTGGAGGGTTCGGACAAGGGGACGGACCACGGGATAAAGGCGAGACAGGTGGTTTTGCTTTGGAATCTGTTATTTTGGCTCTTGGCGAAAGTTTGAGATCGCCGGAGGATACAGTCGTAGAGAACATGAATGAGATAGAAAGAGGGAATGAGGTAAAACAAGAGACGACGATACAACCGATACGAGATATAGGGGAATTGTGTGCTGACCCAAAAGCTGAAGGAAAGGGCAAATGGCCCGGTAATGGGATCTTTGGGTTGGCTATCGGCATTTTCCGAGTGACTTCATCCCGTGCGCATTGTCCATGCTCTGAGCCGAATCACTATTGTGCGCCTTTGGAGCGCCTTTGACGTAGAACGTGTATAAACATACGCATACTCATACATTACAAAGATACATGGAGGCCGGGTAGAATTTGAAGCCTAATAATTCTTTTTTGTTGTGGAGCATCAAGCCGTAGCTGACACAGCGGTGGTAGATGCCTTGTCTAACGCCCTTTCATTATCCTTTTCCTCTCTGTGCTTCTTAAGCAGGCGATCCAGGGCTTCCTTCTGTCCTACTGCAAGCTCACCAGAGTGGATACCAGAATGGTACACTCGCAAAAGCGAATCAACGTCATCCATGCTCTGCGTACGCACATCGGCAAGTTCCTTGATTTTAGCCGTCGCATCCTTGATCTTTTGTCGGAAATATTAGATGGATTGTGATTAAAGATATGCTTGAAACTGGAGACTAACCTCATCGTCTGATAGTCTGAGACCAAGCTGTTCTACTCGTGATTTGACGGCGTTCCAGCCCGTTAGTCGGTGACTGGATGAAGATTAAGTGACCTAGATATTTAAAATCTACCACGAATAAACAACACACCCAATTGACACATATCTTGTAAGGCCGAAATCTTCTGGCTTGAGAATTTCATACGTACTTGGGTTGTTGAGAATTGCTTTAGCGTGGATGCCGGCCTTGTGTGTGAACGCACAATAGCCACTAAGGAGAATGAAGTTTTAGCGAAATACACATAATCACGACAGAACAAAACTCGCGTGATTGGGTTCATAAACGGCACGTTCACTTCAACAGCTTCGGCAACCAAGTTTTCAATCTCTCGCAGCATGGAGAGATTATACTTGCCCTTGACGTACTCCGGATTTGCAGCGTACAGACAAGCTACGAGGCCACCAAGCGGTGTGATACCCACTCGCTCTCCGATGCCAAGAACAGCTACAGAGTCGGATTAATATGAAGTGCAAGTGAAGCAGAAAAAAATACAAACAGGTATCTATATGAGTGGCGCCAGCCTCCAATGCGGTATAAGCGTTGGCGATGGCCATTCCGGTATCATTGTGAAGATGGATTTCGATATCACAATTAACAACACCCCTTAGCGTCCTGACCAATTCATAGACTTGTCTTGGGTTGGCACAGCCAACTGTATCAGCTATCCCAACACGGTTAACGCCGATTTTGTCAACGGTTTGGTAAATAGACAGAAGGTCGACCAGATCAGATCGGAATGAGTCCTCTGTGGAAAAACGAACTTCAATTCCCTTGGATTTGACGAACTCAATGACCTCAATCGCCGCCTTGGTGATGTAAGTCATATCTTTTCCGTGCGAGAACTCTCTTAAAAAAGACGAAGTTCCAATGACAACATCGACTCCATCAACACCTGTGAATGAGACGATAAGGGGATATCAGACAGGAGCACGACGAAAAAGAACTTGCCAGTCTCCACAGCAATTCGAGCATCGTCCATATGGCATCGGATATGTGTGAGGATCTTAGCCTTCAAACCGAGCTTGCAGATGGCTTCGCAGTCCTTACGAGATTGGTCCGATGCGGCAGGTGAAGTGAGCTCTATATATTCAACACCGAAGGCGTCGAGCGCCCGTGCAATGGCAATTTTAGTCTTGGTATCGAAAAAGGCATTCGCAAACTGCTCTCCTTCTAGAACGAGGAAAGTCTGGTGAGGAAGAGAATAGTAGCGAATAGGGGAACAAACCTCGGAGAGTGCTTTCGATGATTTGAAAGTTGGATACGTTGTTTAAAAAGTCACTAGCTCGCGGAGCATATGGATTGAAGCGTTGATTGCGCGGAGAAGACAGGCCGTTTGTACCGTTAGATTTTCCATTGAGGTTTGTCGCGGACGGTGCCATGGTATGAGATAGAGAGCTAGGGTGGTTTAGGAGAAGATGGCCGTAATTTATTGTAAGGGGGATAGTTTTTAGCTTAGATTATAAACGCTTTCCAGTGATCAGTAAACCGAGTCATCAATGATTCTATGCTGTCGGGAATATCCGCTCCCCCTCAGTTCTCGCTTAGGAGGCAGGCTCCTTCCTACCCGTTAGAAGCGGTTTTCTACATCCTAGGGCGAACAGCAAGGGTTAGATACGAATCTACGATGAGATCTTGTTCTTACTTAACAAATATTCCTTTTATGGTATTACTTCGGAGATAATCCGTCTGAACCTTAAATTTGTGAACCGCTCACCGCTTTCGAAAAAAGTTCAGCTGATCCGGGTGATCCGGGGCTGTGGCGTATTCTCAAATGCAGTAAATCACAGATAACATTTTTGTGAATTTTATTCATGTAATCCTGGTAAGACTGTAATTCCACAGTATCAATAATTCGGGGTTTTGGAATATTATACTAATCATAGCCTAATGTTCAACCATTGGAGACTCATTTCGCTATCCTAGATTACCGGATCACTCCAATCAGCTGAACTTTACGCGGTCTATGATATGTCAGTTAGTTGTAAAAAGATTGTTGATGTTGTTGCTGAATGATAGGAACAAGGGTGTCTAAAAAAGAACATTCTTCGTTAATGATAATTGCATTGATTGCATCTGTAGACTCATCACCAGCCACTGAGTGAAACGCAAGACAGGGTCTTGATCATCCTCTTCGAGATGGTTTCGAGCTCTGTTGCTGGTGGTTTGTTTGTATAGCCATTCATGACCGGTTCACATATTCAAGGTTCATTCGGAGCTTTGTGTGATGGGATCTAAAGAAGAGATCGGCCGAGATTTATACTACAACTCCTCTTGCCCTAGAATTTATAACTGCTCATCGAGGGGATGGAAAGAAGCCTGCTTAAGGGGCTGCTTTCTTGAGCAACTCTTTCGCAACATCCTCTGCATCTCCAGATTGGTCGGGTAGCCAAAACGCCTGAGTTGTGCGGAGAGATCAGGTACAGTATACGTGGAATGGCGTAGGTACCTACCAGCTCCGCTCCAGCAGTACACATCATTGCATATCTAGGGTTAAACCTAACACATCGTGACAGACCAGGATGCCCGTCCAGTGTAGCCATTGGGGTTAGTCGGAATGGTGGAGATTTCGAATCAACCGGTCCTGTCTTTGTCGGTAGTTTTTGGACATCCCAGATACAAATCTTCCCATCTAGACTTCCTCCTACAATGAATTTACTGTCTGGTGTCCATGAAACCTCTTCACCACTACATCCTTTCGAAGGCTGGAAATCCAATGGAGGTCCAAGCGATCTTCTCTCAAGGCCTGTAAACCCTTCCAATTTTGCCAGCACGTGTCCTTCGAATCCATCAATGACATAGTGCGCATCTCCTGAGCATCCCACCAGGAGATATTTTCCATTAGATGAAAATGATAAAGATGTCATGTAAATCGGTCGTGGGGGGAAGCTAACCAGCGAAAGCGTTGAGTCTTCCAAAGTAATAACCAGAAACGGCGCCTTGTCAAAATTCGCCAGGTCGTAAAGCAAAATCCGAGAATACTGATTCACCGCTACAGCAATCACCAACCCGGACGTGTCGTATGCAACGATCGGCGTTTGTGGAAGGTTCAGTAATCCACGGGAGTGAGGTGTTCGTAGGTCCCAGAGTCGTACGGTTCTATCAACTGAACCAGACATGAAGCCATCATCTACCGGCGACACTTCGAGTGAAACCACTCTATCTTTATGACCTTTGAAATACTGTAGATATTTGTTGTCGTGCAGGGAATGATATCGAATGGTGTCGTCCTCCTTGGTGGATGCATGAACAATTGTAGTATTCTTGTGTGTAAACCTTGGCAAGTCGATTCCATACTTTTTGGAATACAGAGTCTTCAGTGCTCTAGCCATACGTCAGGTTCGGCGGACGGTAATTTGAAGGATGGACCTACTTTCCAGATTTACAACTGTACAGCTTGAACGTCTCATCTTCTCCAGCAGTGACAATCTGGTCGCCTCTATCATCGAAACTGATACCGGTAATATGTCTAGTCCCCAAACCAGACGGTTTGGATGAAGAAGGAGACCCAGAAGGCGAGGGTACTGGTTCTACAGCATTTTGGAATATTTTGGCTGGTTTAAACTTGCTCTTAGACAAAATTAGATAAACACGACGGTCGGTAGACATTTGTCATGATAATAACGTACCATCAGAGCATTGGTCAACGGCAGCGAAGACGGTTCATTAGTCGAAGGCATCGACGTTTGTGGCCACTAGTAAGTTTGTGAAGAAGGCCCATCATCGCACACGACCGAGGCTTGACGCGTTCAGCGCCAACTTTTTCTGACTTGCCCACATCTTTGGCTTGCTCATCACAATCCTGGCTGTGACTACTCAACAATGGCCGACCAGGATGAGTCCGGTAAACTCTGGACAGTAAACCGCACGATTCACGAACTAGTGAAAGACAGAGTAAGCTCCAGCTTAAGCTTCTCCAGATGATATCCATGGTTCCAAAATTCTACCCTCAGGGATTCCAAGTATCAGACGAAGAGATCAATATGGACCTAGCTCAGTTTCGCTCTATTTACGCGAATCAAACGGGGAGCGTGGAGTTGAGTATTGTTAATTTCAACAACAACGCCCGTCTTGTCTAATAGTTTGGATCGTCACAGTCGTAATCAGCTAAACTTCTTCACGAGCGCGAACCACGACCCATCCGATCAAATATTCGTATTTTTCTCGGACGAAAAGAGCGTTGGTGTAAAAACAATGCGAAAGTGAGCTTCTCCGTCCAAGCTCCTCTGACTTCAATCCACCAACAAACTCCTCACTTCGGTCAGGCTACTGAGCATTCTGGACGAAAAGAAAATACAGAGGGGGATCATCATCTTCCCGGGAAATATGACCCCATCCGCACGGAAAGCATGTCCCAAATATTTTGTTCCCCTGAATGATAATTGACAACTCCACTCTACAATTGTCGATCCAGGTCATAGTAGCGATGTCTCAAACTTACAGATTGGAAGAATTCTCTGAATCAGACCTCCTTGTCAATATCACACATCATACGCTTGTCCCACGGCATCAAGTCTTAACACCTGAAGAGAAAAAATTGCTACTAGAAAAATAGTTCGTCTTGCACTTTTTATGGCTTTTTTGTGCTAAAACTCTCCCACCATCATAGCCGACTTAAGGAGACTCAACTACCACGAATGCAACTTGCCGACCCAGTGGCTAGATATTATGGCTTGAGGAGAGGACAGGTGGTAAAGATCACAAGGCCAAGTGAAACTAGTGGAAGATACGCTAGTTATCGGATTTGTTTCTGAAAAAGTAGACTATCCCACAAATTCGGTCACCTTATTGCCCCATTCGCTCCCGTACTCCCCAGATGTTGCGGTATTGGCTTCGACTAACTTTAATACCATAGCATCTTCGCAGATGCAGACGACAGAATAATACAGATGTAATTCTTGTGAAGTAAAGACAATATTGTGCTACAGAGATTAGAGTAGAATGATGAGATCCCATGAATGACGAAGCAGAGACATGAATGAATGAAATATGTCGCCTATGGATAACATATAAGCGAGGATAGCATCCACAGGGTTTGAAAGGTAGATATGAAGCGTCGTCTTCACGTGTCATGATACACCAAGCCTATGGAACATTTCGTCGAGGGTCTTGAAAGCAACAGGTTTGACGAGGCTGTTAGGGTCCACAAAGTCATGTTTTGAATGATGTACGTCAAATCTATGACTTACTATCCATCGACCCCTGCTTCAAAGGCCTTTCGTTTATCTTCCAATGTCGACATGCCAGTCAATGCCAATATCCTTGTCCCAGGCATTTCTGGAGTTCGAGATTCGATGTCTCGTATTTCTTTCGTTGCGCCAACGCCTGAAATGCAGATATTAGAGAGCAGCCGAGAAATTGTAAGCGAGCTAAGATACCATCGAGCTCGGGCATGGACATATCCAAAAGAACAATACTGAAGATATCCGGTAAACAACTATCTCAGCGATAATCACAAAACTCACTCAAAATGTCCTTCAGATTGAAAAGCGCGTACTCCATCTCTCCCGTCCACAGCACCACGGGGCTCGTATCCCTATTATGATCCCGGGTTAGCTACAACTATAATACGACCATATGAATACGATGCCTTTGTATTCAGCCATTTGACTCTGCTATGTGTTTTAGACGATCGATTGAGAACAATTACGGCTTGCAATGACTCACAGCAAGTCTCGCAGTATATGATTATCTTCTACTACGAGTACTCTTGTCCGTGTTTCAACGGTGATAGATCCGACGGATGATTTCAGGAGTATCCCGCTATTGCCAATCGAGATAGTGGAACCCGATGGGCCTATTTTCTCCACAGGAGATCCTAGCGATATTTCTAACGACCCTGCCTCTGTCGAGGGATTCAGCAGTGCATCAGAGGTAATTAAATGAGGTTTTGGTGCAGGTCTTGACAACCCTTGTATCTTGGCTGGATCCGAATCATACGGTCGAGGGATAGCGAGGCTATTGACAGTTTCGGATTCCTCCGTATTTATTTCTTGTACTTGCGGCAAATATATCTCTGTTTTATTGGAAGGGTCGGCTCTGAATCGTTTTCCAACAAGCAGAGAGTGCAAACAGAGCTTCAAGGTGGCGTATAATCGGGAAGGCCCCCCGGGTTTGTATAGGATTCGGCAGAAACCGCCAATTCTTTCGTAGTCATTGACGAGGCTCATCAAGCGTGGATCTCCCCTGCCAGAGGAAAGTAGAACGAATGGTCGTGAGGTATCTTCTCGAACAAGTGCTTCAGAGATGGGACCAGAGTTTTCATTAATAATAACAATATCTCCTTGTTGAGACCCGTCTGGCAGGAGCCTCATATGCCACCAAGATGATATATATTCCGACAAGACGTTTCGAAGTAGCCTGACACCCCTGTGTGGGCCATCGAAGTTGACCAGCGTCACGGTTGGAGGATGTGGAAAGTCACGGGAACTCCACAACTCAGGGAGGGGTGAAGATGACGAGTCCTCGTCATTTACTACATCAGCAGTGAACGAGACCTTAATTTCGGTGCCAACGTTTTCCGAGCTCCACACGTCAACCTTCCCATCCACGCTGCTCGACTTGACGATACTATTAACAATAGCCAAGCCTAGGCCAGTGCCTGTTTGCATTGGGTTCTCCTGAGAGAAGGGGTGAAATAGCTGGTTCTAAGTCCAAATATTTGAGCCGATGACAGAAACGAGGTCGCAAATTGTTACCTTCAGGAAATCCTGACTGATGCCCTGCGAGAACTTAAGTGGTTAGTTGTATGTCCCGAGTCACAGCAGACAACGTACTTTCCCTGTGTCAGATACACTCATCTCGATTCTAGCCTTATTTTGCGGGAGGTCAATTGGCTGAATACGACGTATCATCACGTGAACATAACCATCCTGAGGGTAGTGTCATCCAATAATCGACTACAACAGCCATCCTCACTCACAGCAGTGAATTTCAGGCTGTTACCGAAAACATTCATCAAAACGCGCCGGATACCACCCTTTTCGAAAACGAACATCCAACTCTTGATGTATGAATGACAATAACTAGATAGACCCAAAGAAGCTGAAATCATGACTTACCTGTGGATTGGGTCCAATATCAATTATAGTCTCTACATGGTTCTTATCTGGAAGCAGAGGCATCCCTTGGTTGTCGGGAGGCGAATATACACTCCCAATTTCGGACGTGAACATCCGAGCACGATGACCAATCCAGCATCCTTCCACTCCTTCCTCAACAAGCTGCATTAAATCGACCCTGTTGGTGAAACATTGTGACGGTCAAGTAGAACTAGTATGATGGACAGAGATTAGATGCCTTGTCGGTAGAATAACATTATCAACTCCTCCAGCCCTCGAGTTCCCGCTCAGCTTTGTGAAATCTAGGACATGATTCACAGTTTCTACGAGTGAGGTTCCGCACGCCTGTACAGTCTGAAGGAATGACATTTGGCTATGATTCAATGATGTGTCACTCAAAAGTTCTGCAGACGCTAAAATCTGTGAGCCAACAATAAGTACAACGCCAAGTTGGGTGAAAGATGAAGATGACCCCATGTAACGGTGTTCGTAGCTCATGAGATATACTGTTATTTTCAGATGCATTAGTCAGCGAAAGGTAAGGATGAATAATAAACGAACTTCGAAATGAAAAGACTTTTTGCCTTGTCTGCCAGAATCATCCTGCGCTTAAGAACAGCAGACAGAATGATTACGCCTGTCATTCCTTAGTCAAAAATTATCCACACTCGGTTTATTCTCACCTATTGCACGCAAGTAAGACAATTCGTGACCTTCCAACTGTGACAATAATCAAGGGGTCTGAATCAACATTTACCAACGTCACTCACAAATGGTGTAGTATGATCTCCAGCATTGTAAGCACATAATAAAGCAAAAGGGCGCTTATCGATGTTGAAGATCGGTACAGCTAAGGTCTTGAATATCAAGCAGAGCATGAACTAATGGGCACTCACTCAAAGCATATTGACAATGTGTTGGTAAAAACGGTCGACACGAGGCGGGGACTATCCCTTCCGAAATTTTACCCTCCGGATATTTTGCAAAGAATTCGGACAGTTTCGTGTACTCTTCAGCAGAGAGCAACTTGATGTCCGCGGGCATGCCAGGGTCGGCGTTATGCAACACGACAGATACAGTGCTTTCCGCGCTCATTGTCTCCAGGACTTGACAATGTGAAACATCCATAACAATAGCACCTTCTACATCCAAGGTTCGCTTGACGAGTTTCGCAGCCCTTTCATAAATCTGATCCATGGAGGGGGACATGGATAGACCACGGGTTTTATCTCCGTCAGCCTCAGTATCGATTTCCAAGCACTCTCTTGTAAATTGTTCCATCTTGAGTCATTGTAAGATTGATGATCTGAGTAGCATTTTTGTTACCCACAGAGCTTTGTATGCGGTCTCGAATACGCAGTTGAATCTGGGACTATTGGGTTTCAATCACTCACAAGGTACAACGCGCGACAAACCTTGTCCCTCCAAAGTTCCATTTCCCTCATAGCGATTGTCTGGGGGTTGCGAAATTGAGAAAATTTCCGAGACAAGTCGTCCTAGACTCCTTACCGCAAACTCTTTCAGGGTGTGTCTTTGACGAGGACTGAACTCCGATCGAGGAGTGTCGTCTACTATAGACAAGCTAAACGAGAAATTGAAGGCAACTGAGATGATGCGGTGACAAAACCCACGTTCCAATATTGAAGCCTTCATGAGTTTTCAAGGGCGCTCCTGCATAGAACCTAATATTTGGGTCTCCAGTAACCAGGGGCTATTGAAGCAGGATGGTGTATCGTCAATATAAATGAAAATCGTTGAGGAGCGCACGTTTTTGGCGAAGCGCCAATCCTCTAATGTATCGAGGACTACAGTTGGCTCGTCACCACTAGAATTAACAATATTGGCCTTCTAAACATGTGAACGTCGTGCAATGAACAAACCGTTGAAGGATTGCGTGTGCACAAAATGAACTGGTTCGAGGCAGTGTTCGATTTCCAATTCCCACTAATGGAACAATGAATTCAATGGAATATTATGTCTAGTCGAGTCGAAAGGTACTGACATTCTGACTTGAACCATCTTCTATAGATTCGGATCATAGGGCGCCATGGTAGATAAGATATATAGACTCACTCTTCATTTCCATCGATAAGAGATATCATAACGATTTTGGTATTGAAAACAAGTTTAACTAGGTAGGCAATGCGCTGAAAGCTCGGGTCAGTGCCAGTATGCCATATATTGAACCTAACGACCATAAGCTAAATTTACATCCTACAAATATGATGCATACCTGTATAATGCTCGCCGTCGCTCCAGCTCGTTTGGAGGATTCGGGGGGACCAGATATCCTAAATCTGCGAACATCTGTTCTTCTTTCACGGCACGACTTGGAGCATATGTCGAGCTGTCAGAGGAGGAACGTGTGGCACGAGGATTTCGAAACGGACGATCATGAATAGGCAAAGACGGCAGCGGTGAGGACGTCTGCCGAGTCAAACAGATTCTTCTGGGAATTGCGGACACCACTGTGGGTGCACGAGTTCCTTGAAGGTCAAGTGACTCATGCCGTGCAAGAAGAGGCCGGTCATGACCGGATGAATTTGGTAGAGAAGACAAACCGAAATCGCCAAAATAGTCATCAATTTTGGCTTCGGTGGCATGATGGAGAGGGGCTATTAAAGGTGAAGGGAGTACTGGGGTCTCAAAAGATCCCAAAGGAAATGGCTCCGATTCTTGTGTAGGTTGTGTGCTGGGCAAGTGAGAAAGATTGGAACTCTCTCTCTCGATAGGTGGGATGGAATCGATATCTTGTGTCCCTTGCCAGAAGCTGGCCAAGCGAGTCCGCCGACCGGGAGAAAGTGGGGTAGAAACCACTTCTTGTACAAGTTCCGGAGGATGCGAGCCTGGAATCGCAGCATTAACACCGCGCATAGGGTCAGTCAATTCATGTTCTGGTGAAGGCAATGCTAAAGGCGCTACAGACACACGAGCACCGGCCCATCGGATAGTTGCCGCGGTAGCAATAATATCTGCTGTTGACGGAGATGATGTGGAGTCAGAATTATAATTCATATGAGAACTGGTGGACGATCGTAAATCAGCAGATGAATTTCGTAGCCTATGAGAAAATTGGTTGATATTCAATGATTGTGACCGATCTGGCTTTGGCAACCTGATGCCTGTCGCGCTGACGACCTTCATCGACGATGAAGAAGTTCGCGTCTGCGAAACGGTTTGGGGAGTAGGTGCCAAATCCGGTGAATTCGCCGTCGACTCGTTACGTGGTGCATCGCCAGAATACTTATGACCTTCGGCTGTTTGTTGCTCAGAGACACTTTGTAGTGAAACCAAAGCAATCGATTCTGACATTGCATTCCGAGAATGTGTTGGATGCTGAAACAGGGACCTCGGGGGATGAGGTGTTCTGTGAGGGTCCCACTTTCCCGAAGCATAAGCAGAGATAAACGCGGCCCAGTCATAATCAAGGTCTACAGTCTCCTTTTTGTTTTGTGAGATAAACGACGTTGAAAGATGACCCTCCATTGGTGGTGATGGGTCGAAAACAGCAGGTAGCGTATCTAAAAGAAATCACGGGGAAGGGATAACATAAAACTCATAGAAGAAGCTTTGAACGACCTGCCTAGTATCGAATGATGCCGTCCGTTGTCACATAGGTCACTATCATCACCGGAGTTCGGTCCACTTTGCCTGGGCATATTGCTCTTCACATCTGCTTTCGAACCATTGAGATCTGAATCAATGTTGGGCCAGCTTGGGGCAAATCCGCTTCGAATACTGCTGGACTCGCTGTATGACCCCAAGCCAGGAGTGGACGGTAGAAGACCCGGTCTTCTATCAATGATAGATGACGCAGTAGAGGGCCTCGAAGGCTTGTGACTGGTAGGTTTCAGGGGCAAGGGTACACGAGGTACGGGGGACAACACAAACTGATGTTGTGAAGAGGACAGAGAGAAAGAGATATCGTTCAAGGCTAAGGAAGGAGTGGATAGCGAAGAGTGTTTGGATGACTGACTATCTTGCATGCGGGCAGGGATGTTCTGCGTAGTAGCAACGAAAGAGACGCGAGCGCGAGAACAAGGACGAATGGGGAGGCAAAGGCAATCGAGATTGTCAATGCGACATATGTAGGTTACTATAAAAGGCACCGTGGATGCGACGAGCAAGCACCGTGAGAGCACATTCCTTATTTTAGCCAGACTCAGGATGTGTGACGTCATATGTCATTTGAATCTCCGACTACTACAATCTCAGATCATCTTCCCTCCTTGTCATGTACTCTTTCTATTCTATGGATTAGAAGTCCGCAAGCACCAACATGCTCCACATATACATCGGCAAAACCAAATTGTCGTTTTGGACAGAAAATGCTTCCAGTAGTGATGAGAGTCCCACAAAAAATGTGTACCTGATCACCTGCAACAACTGGAGTAAGCACCTTGATCGATGATGTCAGGCACCACATGGAAACGTACCGAAAAGTTTTCAGTCAACCCACATAATCTCAATAACGAGGCAAAAACGACAACAGAAAGTGTGTACGCGATACTACCCTCTCCTGTTTTAGGATTGACAGGAGACCACTGGTAACGACCGAACCTTTTCCCAATCACTGACGCCTGAGAAATAAGGTTGAGCGTCAGTTCCACGCAACACAGTAGGACAACCCACTAGGGCGTCTCCAACCCCCAACGATAATAACCCTGTAAACTGTAGCAACTGCGACGGCCTACGCAAAAAAATGAACACAGGGAAGTCTTGTTTAGCAGATAGATACGCGCCCTTCGAACCATACTGAATTGGCGCATCCTGTCAGAAGATAGAAATGACTAAGGATAGCGGCACCGTTGTCTTTGTGGTCCAGGAATTCGTTCATAAACAAATGCACAGATGCACCGAAGGGATACAATGCAAAATATCGGACATACTCCGCAAACGTGAAAAGTGCAAAGGCGGCACTAAAGGAAAGGTGTGCAAATGCTGGCTGGCAAGGTTTGTAATGTCAATAGGGCAGATCAGTGGCAAAAAAAAAAACGATAGACTAACGTCAATTGCAATTCCAGGTAGAAACATAGCAACTGCTAGTGCATGAAATGACTTTCGCCTTGCATTGAGGCTCAGTGTTGGGACACGTTTGTCCGCTGCGTCAAAGATTTCCGTAGCGACCATCGACATCTGAACACCGTTTGGCAAATTTGGAAAAGATAAGGACATGCTCGATGTTGTCGTTGGAGTGGGAGGCGCACTAGGATCACTAGATGCCGGAGTACGTCCTGTTTCTGAAATTTCTGGAACAACGAGGAACGGTTCTCCGTAACCAAGATTTCTAGATCGATACTTTCGAGACCGAGCGAGCTGTCGATTCCAAGCAGCAACGCTGATTATAGCTAGGCAAGCCCAATAAGCAAGTAGCAACGGCCTGGTCCACTTCTTTCTGCCCTCCAAGATCCAGAAAATTACGTAGAGCCACGGATCACGGCCACCTAAACACCAGCGCGTCCACATGCCTATGAGACCACCTATTATGAGAACGGCACCCGCATAAAATCCCGCAGCCAATGCTCTCCGGTGAAACTGTTTTTCTTGGGGGAAGCGGAGGCGCCGTACTGGTTTCTGAGCGATATGTCTCGACAAAACTAACAACGGAGCGAGGAGAACCCCGGTAAGGAGAGAACCTGGAATGAGCGCAATTTGATACAACAGTAAAGGCGTGGGCAGACGATAGGTCTTGATGAAGGGTGTAGTAATTGGCCATATCTAAACGCAACTTCAGTCGTCCGAATCACAGGTTGAAGAATTGAAGCAGACCTGTGCGATTGTTAGGTTCGATGCCTCCAAGGCCAACACTGTCCCCCCAAAAGCAACGACCCCTAGTTCACCTAACGTGAAGCCGCGATGAGCCAACCGAATTGCGACGTAAAGTGTTGATTGGTAAAATAACGAGCACAGTGCAACCTCCAACGGGCTCATATCTAGAAAGTCGAAATCAATGTACTGTAACACCACGCACTAGAATATTGGTACTCACTCTGCCAAATCCCCCATCCTGCTCGACCCATAGCTATTCGCAAAACCAACATCGAGAAGCTGACTACGGAAATAAACGAGATGTATAGCCAACATCTACGCATCTCGCTTCTTGGAACTGAGGCTCTTTCCGTGTCGGGGACGCCTTCCCGTCTTTGTCTTACTTCCTTCCACCAAGACGCGCAAGCATGAATCAATAGTATCGTAGAACAGAGGGTCGAGAGGTTCAAAAGATTGCGTTGAGAAAGGAGCAGAGCTTGGGCGGCGCTAACATGTTTGCTAGATTGAGGTAAGGTTTTCGGATCTTCGATGAGCCACGATTCTGGCAGAAGAGTACCCGAGGCAAGTGATTTAAGAGAAGAGTAGAGGTGGGCAGTAGCGATAAGAGGACAAAGTAGGAGAGCAGAAATGATGCCGTCGTCTGATGATTCTCTGAGGAAAAAGGTCGGTATGACAACCTTCACTGGTAACGGAACTCGCACCTATAGTTTTTGGGTACGGTCATCCAAACAAAAGCCGAATCCCTCTTTGGCAACGAAAGGGGAGCAGGGCGTCGTTGGTCAAGCAAACGCGGTGAAGAGGACCTAAATTGGGGTTGAGGCGAGGGCGTAGGTTGAGATATTAGTTGCGTAGTTGAATAATGGCTCCAAACAGTGTATATTAGGGATAAAAGAGTGATAGTGAATAGTTCTATCACGTGAAATGAGCGGAGAGACCATTACAAATATAAAAATTCGCATACCAATTGATAGCCATCTCTCCGTGTCGAAGGTTGATAATATGTTCGTCACGTAAACTAGTGATCCAACAAGCAGAGCTACTTCACATGCCTTGCTAGAGTCTACAGTGAATTTTCTGATTCTCCTGGAAAATGGCAATCGAAGGGAAATACAAAACACCGCGGGAAAGACGTGTTGTCGGTTTACCACATGTTTATGCCGCCCAAAATGCAATGGAGAAGACGTTCGAAAGGTAGGTGCATAGGCATTCCCAGCCGCTGGGGGAGGAACAGCGGGTGACCGAGATCGTGTGAAGGACGGTCTAGGTTGCAAGTTGTTCTTCGAACCACCTGAATCCGAAGAAATGCTGCTACATCGCGGACTGAGAGTCGACGAAGGTTTCACCGAAGCACTCAAACTTTTGGGAACGAACTGTTGAGAACTCGGTCGGCCGCGCACAGTCTTGCCTTCGTCTTCATCTGTAGAGGTGTCCAGTTCATCCGTGCTTGAAGATGACGAGATACTACAAGCACTCAGTACGTAACCTCTGTACAATATGGTGGCGTTCACTTACTTGGATGAGCCCGCTTGATAACTAGTGCTCCAGTCGTAACGTTGAGGCTGCGTCGAAATACTAAGTCGCCTGCGGCTTAAACGATGAACCGTTGAAAGCTTTTTGATCGGTTCCCGAGACCCTGCGGCCTGTTTGGACCGAGGGGGCGATGGGGAAGAGCGTGAGCGAGGCAGGGTGTCGAAACGTAGAGGAGATAATTGCCAAATAATGCAATGTGAGATGGGCAACTGGACGAGATCAAGAAAATTGGATAAAGGAGGACTTCTAGTTGTTCTTGATTAATGCAAACATTGAATTCTAACAAGACGATGATCGTGTCGTACGAGCAAGCGATGCCTAATTTGGCGTTCAACACAAACCTTGGGTTTAATCAAGACTTCTCTTCAAGGCACAAGTAATTCAACAAGTAATTGGTTGGCCAGATAGCTACAAAGGCCCAGAAGAGCATGTACTGAGACTGCTACCTAGGATACTACAGAATAACTTTTTTTTCAAGGTACTTCGTGCCGGCAGTGAAGGAAATCGTATCGCACGGATGATCACTAAGACAAAACTGTTCAGCTTCTTCTGCTCTGGGATGTTAAAGCCGGTGAACAGCGTTGCTACAAAGCCATTAAAACCAAGCGCGTGCAGTTGACAAGTGATTGCATAAACGAACAGCAATAATTCATCGAGTCCCTGATACCTGTGGGAGGTCATAAAGCACTTGACGCTAAAATGCAGGAAGAAGAAAACTAAAACGCTGCCATGTTGAGGCCCCAAAGCAGTAGGAGGAGATGATTAGAATAGAGAACCTGCCAGGTAGAACAGTGTTCTATTGGAACATCCGTCTAGGGGACAAGTAAGGCCATCAGGACAAGCTGGCGGTCAGAAACTTCAAGTTACGGAAACAGTGACTTCAGTGACCAGGTCTGGATCCGCGTCACACAGCTCGTGACCGTTACCGGGAGACGCGACCGATCATTCCGAGTCGAAACTAATTCCGTTACTGGAATCCGTTCATTACTAAACCTTTCCGTTCTGCCTCTCACAAAGATGGCCGAGACTGAGGCTGAACGCGTCGTTTACTACGAGGATTTTACTCCTACAATACCTGCAAAGGAGAGCGTCAAAGACGCTGTTGACGGAGTGGCAAAGGTGGACACAGTTCGTGTTGGAGTCGAATCAGCCACAGCCAGTCAGACGACAAAGACCTCTGTGAAGAGGCAACGGACTCTTGTGGACATGTTTGGGTCTTCCGACACCTCCACAAAGAAGCCCAAGCTTGCCCAGTCAGCTAGTTCTAGCTCTCAGTCTCTCAATTCTATTCCATTCTCTATGTCTGCTTTCCAGGACTCGCTAACTGAGGAAGAAAAGAAACTTCTTAGTCTAGAGTGCGAGACAATGGGAAAGAGCTGGTGAGTGCTGTGATTACCATATAATCAAATCGCAAATCAAGCTCCTTCCTATCAGGTTGAAGGTTTTGAAGGACGAGCTTCGAAAGCCATATTTCCTTTCCCTTAAGAAGTATTTGTGGGAAGAAGGTGTCAAAGGTGCTAATGACACTCCCAAATCGTGCAAAATATATCCACCTCGTGAGTGTCTATCCTGCTTCCGTCTCCTTTAGCTTACGAGCTGCGATTCGGACAGCTAAAGAAATATATTCGTGGTCCAATTATACCCCTCTTGGTAAAGTAAAAGTAGTGATTGTGGGGCAAGACCCTTACTTTTCAGCCAGACAGGCTCACGGTCAGTTTCATAAAGCTTTTTTGTTGACATCCAACCCTGAGACACTTTGTTTAGGACTTTGTTTTTCAGTTCCGCACGGAATAGCTGTTCCACCTTCTCTGGTTAATGTACTATGCTCTAAATTTCGACCTTTTACTATCCACTTGTCTGATATGTCCTTCTATAGATCTATACGGAAATTAAATCAGAATATCCTGAATTTGTTTTACCCAAACATGGGTAAGTGGCGCCCATATCATTCTACCTTACTACTAATACCACCTGTACTTAGCAACCTGACTATGTGGGCGAACAACGGCGTTCTCCTCTTAAACACATGCCTCACAGTCAAAGCCGGAAACCCAGGTTCCCATTCAAATAGAGGATGGGAAACTTTCACGGAACAAGTATTAAAGGTTGTGGACAAGTACGGTGGTGCAAACCTCCCGAGCAACGGTAGGTCCACTAGAGTCGGGTTTGGCCGTGGAGTGGTCTTCATCGCTTGGGGTTCATGGGCGCAGAAAAGAGTCGCGGGATTAGATAAGGCAGGCCGATTTATCCTCCCCCCACCTATCAGCGCACTAGGCTGAGTCTCAATTTTTCTATTAGCACAAGCACCTTATTCTGACAAGCGCCGTGAGTTCTCCTCCGGCTTCGGCCACACCCTTGATGCAGATCAAGTCTGAGCATGGTACACTTACAGCATCCATCACCTCGAGTAACCAAAGGGTTTTTAGGTAACGGACACTTCAAGATGGCCAATGATTGGCTGGAAGAGAAGTATGGTCCGGATGGCAAGGTCGACTGGTGTAAGCTGGATGAGTCACCCAACTGAACCTTTCCTTACCTTGGATGCCTTGTGCTCTCCATTTGCTATCTCCCACCCATGTGTTGAACGTCGGACGACCGGCCGTGAGGGCCGATTTCAGATTTCCTACGTCGATCCACAGGGGACAAAGTTTTTCTTGGATTTCTTACTTGTCTGGACCCGCTTAAATCATACAGCCATAATACATCGCTAAATGAAACATCTTGATAAAATGAGAATGCACCAGGGATTTGTAAACTATCAAGCGCCACGATAGAAATGAATTCGAGTTGTAAGATTTCCGAGGTAAATCTACACTGGGCAAAGCACCGATTAACCATTCAGTAAGAATACATAATGATACAAAAATTTTTCAACCCCCGGTTGCAAGGATGTATCGAGACTTCGGTCTATATATATGTGCGGAGTCAGTCCATCACAATGATAACAGGAACTAAACTGGAAGACTATATATGTTTGAACAGAATAAATCAAATCAGAGCATTCGCCGAGACTCCGCTCCTGTGTATCCGGACCTTGAACCGCCTGGGTCCGCGACCTTTGGGGGAGTAGGCAATCGTATGGAGTAATTTTGTGGTTGGTTATGTGATTGTGGGTTTGGGAGGTGAGGAAATTGATTGATGATCCCGCGAAAACCCTGCGGTTCGGTGATTGACCTCCTGTGGATGAAGGACTGTGCGGAAGCAGAGTCCCGATGCTGAGATAAATTGAGAGCGTTCATTCCGGAAGAGTCGTGAGGCGAGTGGAGAGCCCCTTGTTCGTGTTGCGAAGGAAATGAAGGCTGTGAATAAGAATAATGATGCCTATCGTCCCGGTGATCGCGAATTATAAGATCGGCAGCGTTATAGTCCCTTACGGATGTAGCTCGTTCGGCAGTATGCGAAACATTCTGAGTGCCTGGTGGCATGAACATAGCACCTGACTGTGAGTTACGAGATGGCATTGGATCGCTGAAGCCGAAGGATGGATGATGTGGATGGGACGAAGGGGGACCAGACAATGGCGTTAAAGAGAAAGCAGAAGATGCAGGCGATGGGTGACTGGGGCCCGACCCAGAGTCCTTAGCCATCATCATAGGGTGCTCCCATGCGCTGCTATCGAGACTTGGCAACGAAGGCGGCGACTTGCGAATCTGAGGGGCGGGTGTCGACATGCTATTTGTAGGGGACAGGGACTGTGTTCTGGACGATGAGGAAGGCGAGTGTGATAGGGTAGCGCGAGTTTTGGATGTCGACATAGATGGCAACGAGGGTAAAGCACCACTAGAGGAAGCACGCGTATTGTACGCTGGTTTGGCTTTGTCTTTTCCAGTGGGCCCCTTTCCCAACAATGGCCGGTTGGCCGGTGGGAGATTGAGTGCCGCGCGCAGGGCGTCATTTTCCTCTTCCAAGTCAGAAACTCTTTGTTCCAGAGCCTTTGAAAAAAATGAAGGTCAAGCCGATTGCAGAGCACCACACACAAGAGAAGGGGACGCACCTGCAAATGAGCAGCGCGCCGAGCTCGAAAGGCTCTCTGAACGTCTCGGGCGCGATTGGGTGGCAGATTATCATTCCTCTTTCTACCGCGTTTTGAGGACATGAGCGAGTTAGCAAGGTAAATATAAGCCAGAGATATAGAGATCGGGTGGTAGTTTAGAGAGGGAAGAGTGTTAACAGAACAGCGCAAGAAAGCGAGGATACATATACGAGAAGCAGCCGTTGACGGAGAAAGAGGACTGGCTGGACTGAATCATCTTTGGCCGCGTTTTGGCGCGTCAATCGGAGTTGATGGCCAGAACCAGGGCCTTTCCTGAGGACTCTGAAGAAGCCGGTCGCCATGTCTTTCATGTGTTCTCCCTTGAGCCCGGACTTCTCTCAACGTGGCCTTCTTGGTTATCTCTCACCACCTTCCGCCAGGTCTCGTCGTATGCTTGCTACTGGTTCACCTTAACTTATCGCAAACGACCACAATCGGCCGTAGTCAAAGTTCAATAACTACTACAAACGCATTTAAAATGAGTGTGAGCCGCTGGTCCTAACAAAGTCATTCCTCCTCAACAGAATGCATCACTGAGGCCTGATATCCACGGTCCTAGAAACCGTCACTGATTGTACAACACCCGATTCATCTTGGGGCCTTCTCCCACAATCACCTGTCTCAGTTGCCACCTCCAATCCGTGCCTCCTTTCGGGCTGCCGCACGGTCTTTATCTCGTTTCGCAAACAGTTTGTGTCGTTGGGGTGGTGTATCACGTGATAGGCGTTTGTTGGCCGATTTGTTCTGTTCGATGTACGACATGTGCTGCCCACCGCTAAGTGATGCTAAAGAACCCGTCGTGCGTTGCGCGGCAGGGACTTTCACAGGGAAACCAAAGTCCTTGGATGTTACAGTCCCAGCAAGGTCCCCTTCACCCGCTCGAACATCTGTCCCGAGATCCGCCTCATGCTCGTTGGCCAAAAGAACCGATGATAGCAGTTCTATTTGTTCATCTCGGGTTTTGTAAACCAAATCAGGAAGACTCTCCAGGCCATCGAGATGTGTGATAACTTTGAATGCATAGCCCTGGTCGATGAGAAACTGCTGTCGCTTCGTGCTGTAGAACATTTCCTGCGTGTCCTTCGATACAAGCGAATAGAAGAATGCATTAAAACCCTCGTCGTTTCGCCGCTTTGCACGCAAGATGCGTCCTGTAGATATCATGTGTCTGCGTTAGCGCCTTTTCTCATCAGATGATTAGGCAAGATCAGATAACCCATTACCTAGCCTTTGAGCCTCCTGCCGTCGGGAACCAAAGTGTGACGAAATTTGTATTAAGCATGTCGCTTCCGGCAAGTCGATCGATGTGTCCCCAACCTGAACGATTTCCAATCAGATTCCGTCGATCCAATCGATGAAGAAGCTTACCTTGGACAGGAAAATCGTGTTGACAGCAGGGTTGTGCTGGAAATATTGCAAAATCCGCATGCGTTCTACCTGGCCTGTACCTCCATGGATGAAGAGTTTCCCAAGCTTCTTTGCATAGGCCTGAAGTAATGAGCATCAACATAATCATTACATCAACATCAACAGATAATGGTCACACACCTCCAAAGCGTATACATTATCAGAGAAAACTATGATTTTGTCACCGCGGTCTTCATGATATTTGATCAGAAATTGACAAGCTTGGAACTTCTTTGGGTTCATGCAGTATAACAGCATCCTTTTCCTCGATTGTTCTCGCAAATATTCCCGGTAAAACTCAGGAGTCATGGGGCACCAAACCTCCGCACACTCAAATACCTCGACGTTAAGACATGACAATCCTCGTTTGATAGCAAATTCGCATACCTGAACATTTGCAATATGCCCTTTAGCTGCAAGATCCATCCAATTCGCCTCGTACAGCTTGGGACCAATCATATAATTCAAATCAGCAATCTTGTCGTCTTCTCGGACAAGAGTGGCTGTTCATATCAAATGTCAGCATCAAGTGTCAAAGAATTTCGGAGATTTCGATTATTTACCAGTGAGCCCCAGCTTGGAGTGCGCCTTGATAGTTGTCACAACTCTCCTGAACATGGCCGCCGGAACTACGTGTACTTCATCAAGGAGGATGAAGCCCCATTCCCTTGATGTGAGGAACTCCATCATCTTCTTGGACTCGTGAGATCGGTTGTGCGTGTTTGCCACCATGGAATACGTCGAAATAACAATGCCACTCTCACCGGCAAACTAGATGGTAAATGATGTAATAGTCGTATTTTGATGAAACAAATGAAACCACAGCACCTTCTCTTTCTGGTCCGCAGTAAAAACGGCCACTTGCTTGTCGGTGACGTTTGACCATTGCATGAATTGCGATCGCCATTGCATCACAGACACTCTGGGTAACATTAATTAAGAAAACAAAGTTAAATAACGGGGAGACTCACGAGGATGTGCAGAGAACAAGACAAGACTTTTTGATGGTACATGCAGCAGTGATTCCAACAAGGGTCTTGCCTGCTCCGCAAGGCAGTACAATGATACCAGAACGAGCACGGCTAGTGGTTGCGATAAATATTGTATATTATGCGCGAGAATTGTTCCTACCCGTTTCCAAACATCTTGCTAAGACTTGTTTCCTGATAGGGTCGAATTACAGTTGCCGGTTTGAGGTCGATATCCAGATTAGCGTTCACAGTATCATTTCTGAAGTCATATTCTTCGAGCATTGGATACTCGAGAACGTTACAGCGTTTCTTGACATCCTGCCAAGGAACGAAATGAATATCGTAGTTTATCAATAGGATATGTGGGAATTTTCACATCTATCTTGGCATCATCAATTTGAAAAGCGTGTACATGTTCGTCATCCTCGTCCACCTCATCTGCGAACTGTGAGGAGGTTCAAATGGGAAGAATATCGGACATACCTCCATCGATACCGACAACAGACGTGAAAAGATCAGCATCGTTGGAAGGGTTTGGTGCATGGGCACCTGCAGTACTGCTCCGCTCCTTGGAGACTTCGCCCTTTGTCTTATCTGTCTGTTTGATACCGGGAACCATCAGATTATTTTTCGACGGAGCCTTGTTTGTGGTAAATGTAGCCGCCTTGATGCTGTTATCCACTGTTTGCGAGTGTACACGGGCCTCGCGAATCTCTTTGTCTCTTAAGAGAATTTGGAGGGTCTCTGGGTGACTGGATTCTACGAAATATTTGTTGTGCTTCAGGACGAGTTTCACCTTGCCGTAAGACAATGTGCGCTCGCGAATGAAGGTTGTGATGGATTCTGGGACAGGAACCTTCGACAATCGATTCAAGACCTTTCATACTTGTTAGCACCGACAGGTGGGCGAAGAGCGCAAGTCGACAAACTTCGATGATATCCTCAGTCTGCAAGCCAACGGATACGGCAGCATATAGGGAGTAGGACGTAAGCTTGTATTCGTGAATGAAGGCCGGTCTATCAACGTTTCTCTGAAGTGTTATGTACATTATGATGCTAGTACTGCGTACCTGCTAACAGGCTCGCTGATAGCTACAAGGAAATCCTGGGCTTGTTCTGCAATTGGTGAAAATGCTTCAAGTATAATATGACCGTCTTCCGGACTAATCCAGATTGGCCGTGCAATATGATCAGGTTTTAGATGAAGCCAAGAGAAGTCATGATCCATGAACATATACGAGACGAGTTTGTCTTGTTGACGACGGTGGGCCGTCAGCGTTGATCCGTCACTAGAATCGGGAGCTTCTCTTCTACCCTGCGCCAGCTTACGAGTCAGGGCACTGAAGTTGATTGTAGCGCCCTTGGGTACGAGTGAAGTAGATGGCGGCGGTGATGGCACACCATCGTCGAGGTCTACGTCAATATACTCTTCATCGTCACTTGTTCGTTGTCTTTTGTTCGAAGTGAAGGAATCTGCCAAGGTGACGTTCAAAAAGCATTGAAAAATCGGAAGGACAAGTAGAACCTTCTGCTGCGCGTTTGGTGGCCATCCTACCCAAATCCTATGCTGGAAAGAAAGCGTATTATCTGATGAAAGTTGACGTTGTAGAAAGAAATTAGCTTGATTAGTCACTCATTGAGCTGTGGCGGTTGTGAGTCGGCGGAACCGGTCGGAGATTGGTCGGACATTGACACATTGCCTTGGTTGTTGACAAATTTTGACTGTTTCTCACTCTTGCTCGTTGTTGCCTTTCATTCATTACTTACTGATCTCGAGTTCAAATGTGGAGGCCTGCTACTCGTGAGGTTTCGGGAACTAATGATAGTCAGTATATCTACGTTTACTATCACCGAAACTACAAGCTAACAGCAATCTTTATGTAGCACCCTTAGGTTCTCGTCGACGGTTTGGTCCTGCGCCGACTGAAGAAAGCGCTCCACCTCAACTGGCTCAACCTTCTCCTTCTGCTTATCCAAAGTCTTACAGCAATGACGCCTCGGCCAAGCCTAGAGAAGAGTCCCCTGCAACTCCTAATACAGGTAAGTTCAAGTGCACTCAGAACCTTCTCTAGCTCGCTCTACCCGTCACGATATATCACGAAAATCTGATTTAATATCGGTGATGGCCTTGTCTCATCTCTGCATCTACAACAACCCCATCCATACTGACTGTATACTAATCTCAAATGCCATTTACTCTCACTTATTTCCAGCGGATAATGCACCTCGTAAACGCCGTAGTCGGTGGGGTGAAGCCAAGACTGAACTACCCGGCTTACCGACCGCCATATCTGCCAACGGAGTATCTCAAGCTCAACTTGATAACTATGCCATTCATCTTAGGTTGGAAGAGATAAACCGCAAACTGAGATTGAACGACTATGTTCCCCCAGAACGCGAGCGGTGCGTACCTGTATTGAATATCAGCTTCTCGACGATTTATTTGCTGCCTCTAGGTCCCCTTCCCCACCTCCGACTTACGACAACCACGGTCGCAGAACTAATACTCGTGAAGTTCGTTATCGGAAGAAGCTCGAAGAAGAACGAATTCGACTTGTTGACCGTGCCATGAAGAATGATCCTAATTTTCGTCCACCTGTCGAGTATCAACAGCAGAAACGATCTCATCGTCCTTCAGAAAAAGTCTACATCCCAGTTAAAGAGTTCCCCGAGATTAATTTCTTTGGATTGCTTGTAGGCCCTCGTGGTAACAGTTTGAAGAAGATGGAAAGAGAGAGCGGTGCAAAAATCAGTATCCGTGGAAAGGGTAGCGTCAAGGAAGGGAAGGCTAGACCAGAACAGTACGCAGAAGATGCCGAGGAAGACCTTCATTGTCTTGTGACTGCTGAAACTGACGACAAAGTTACCACGTGTGTCAAAATGATCAACAGGGTCATAGAAACAGTGAGTGTATCGTTATGTATATCGAATATTTCTAACCGATAATATTTAGGCTGCCTCTACTCCAGAAGGTCAGAACGATCACAAACGCAACCAGCTTCGTGAGCTAGCCGCTCTGAACGGAACTCTTCGTGATGATGAGAATCAGATCTGTCAAAACTGCGGCAATGTCGGACATCGCAAGTATGATTGCCCGGAGCAGAGAAACTTCACAGCTAACATCATCTGCCGAGTCTGTGGAAGCGCCGGACATATGGCTCGAGATTGTCCTGTTAACAGAGATCCTACTGCTGCCATACAGCCTTCAGACTCACCGATGATCAAAGGTGGATTTGATTCAGAGTATGCGAACCTTATGGCGGAGCTTGGAGAAGGCGGTAAAGGTCCCGGAGACGTAGCAAAGACACCGTGGGTGGGATCCGCAGGACACGACATCACCGCAGGCGGTTCCAACATACCTCCATGGCGTCGTCCAGAGATGTGGCAATCTAACACACCGAACGCTCAACCAACTCAACCTCCACAGCCGTTCCGTCCGCCAGGATATGATGCTTACGGTAGTATGCAGGGAGCAGGTTATGGAACGACTAATCCTCAATGGGGAACGCAGGGTTACCCTAATCAGTTCCAGCAAACTCAGGACTACGGCAGTTACGCACAATACTATCAGAACCAGTACGCCCAGCAACAGGCTGTATCTCCTCCGACCGCCCACTAAACACCTGTTATTTTCACCCCTGTGATGCATTCCATCATTCTAACGATCGGTAACACTCGTTTCCCCATGGCCTCCCTCTTACGACTCACACTTTCAATTTATTGTTCCTCACCTTACCGAGTACTCAACTAGCCAAATGTTTTGACAGGGTTCGGTCCGTATCTCCGCTCACTCATGGAATAACTGTTGTACGCGTTGTTTTCTCTCGGTTGACGACCATCATCTGGATCGTCTCCTCCTGCACCCTATGCAACGCATGTTGTTCACCATTCTATATTTCTTTTTCTACCTTGACTTGTAGCTCACCATTCTGAATGATATAACCATAAATAAGAATTGGCTCGAAGTTTGTCAATAAAACCAAGTTCACTATGGAATGATTTGTGTCGAATAATGATTTACAGAATTGAGTTAGGCTTTGACAGGAGAAATGCAACTTGCGGATCGTATGCTTCGGCTTACTTACGTTTGCGCTTCTTTTTTGGATGCCCTGTTTTCCGCATGCCCAGTTCCTGACCGTATTCACCCTCCTTCCATTCCTGACTACCAATTTCGGCCTCCTTATCTCCACCTTTCCTTTTTCGATAATCCGCGGGTCCGGGGTTTTCACCACCTGTAGATGCATCATGCTGCCAGTCTTCGAGCGCACCATCAACTGCCGTTATGCGGTCTCGGATGAAACAGGATACAAAAAATCCGTTCGTTGCGTCGTCTCCAGGTTGACATCTGATCAGTGATGATGCGTCCGCTGTGGATCTTATAAGTACCGAAAACGAAAGCAACAGGGTAAAAGAACGTCACCTGCAGAGTCCATTTCGTGCGAGAGGCCCCGCCTAGGCCACCGCGGAAGGACTTGTGCCCTTGGAGCGAGCTTGAATTCGTGGATTTGGGCCTCTGCTGATTGCAGTGCCTGCTTGACGACATGCTCATTTTCTGCAGGGTGTATGCTGCAAGTCGAATAGACGATTCTAGTTACAGAAGGAACTAAGATGGAAGCGGTGGACCCCGTCAGTACAAAGTGACAGCGAACCGCAGCTGGAGATGACCTAAGCCGGGGCTTTTGATTTGTGGAGAACTTCGCAGAGGCTTGGATACGAAATATGAAAGACGGAGACTACTTACATTTCATGGCATGCCTGATCATCATCAACTGGAACGAGGCTAATTTTTTTAGGCGAGCACTTCGAACGGTCGGAGTTTCCTTGTCGTCAGTTTCTGTAGGTCATGGGACTGACAAATCGGGTGTGATCAATGATAAGGTGTTGTGAAAGGCGATTACCTTGTTCAAGCAGATAGTCTAGGCGGTTGACTATACCAGATCCACTGCACGATGGGTCCAAGAGACTACGCGAACGGATAGGGATCAGATGATCAACGATGGAAATTCTGATGCACACAAGTACAGCACTTCCAACTTACATATGAGTAACATTGGAGTATTTGGGGTCGTTCGGGTGAATAGTGAGGAAGTCCACGTTTGTTGCTACTGAATTACGACAACCTGTTTTGGCTAGCATAGATTTGAGGGTATAAAATCGTTGTCTATCTCGTTCAAAAGCAAAAAGCTGTGGAAATGTTGGAGTTTCTGAATTTGGGTCCGCTGATCATCAGAATTGGGCAGAAACGAACCTGTCCCTTATTATTCATAAGGGCGCTGAGATGAGAAGTTTTGTTCCCTGGTGCAGCAGTCGCATCTATTACAGCTCCGCAGTCCTGACTGATATCCTGAGCGAGAACGCTCGCCGGAATACAGGATGCCTTATCTTGGAGTATAATTTTTCCAGCCTGATACATTGGGTCTTCAAGGAAACGTGTGTGCGGGGAGAAAAGGAAAAGATCAGGGATATGTTCGTCTTGAGAAAATCCCTTGCTGTAAAAAAGGGAAGTTATTCACTCACACAGTGCCGGACACAACAAATTACCTGTTGCGGAGCGGATCAGAGAGCTGGAAGCCCTCTGAAACGAAATACTTGATAGCTTCTGTAGTCTCCCACAAGTTTGTGTTCACTCTAACGTAACGGGGTATTAGGGCTACAGAGTCTTGTAAATCATGAATTTTCAGGTAGATTATCTAACATACCTGCTCTAGCGTCACCTGTTTGAGCGAGTTCGAGATTAGATTTGGCACCTTTCCTGATTTTAATCCTCTGGAATTCGCTATGCAGGCGTGTCTTATGACGCAGGACTGCCTGTTTGATTTGGCCATCCCCGGCTTGGATTCCATTGGACAAGAGGAGATCATGGACGAGGACGAGGGCTAGGTTGGTAGAGAAAATTTTGCGCTCTTCCTCTAATAGCTTAGATTGAGTGATAACATCTTGTAATACAGGCTTGTCTGCGGCGATGTTATTGATGAGAAAGGTTTGTCCTAAGATATTCGCTCTTACATTTGAGAGTTTCGATAACCAAAGCAGATGTGCGTTTCCTGTCTTTATCGGCGACTGTTGCGAGGACGGCTTTGATAGAGCCTTGCTTCGTGTCAAGTCGGTCAAGAATTTTGGCGGCCTCGAAGTAAAAATTCATTGGCAAAACTAGTATATGCCACGGACATTAGCCACTTTTGCAATTGGACGCGTGTGAGAAAGAGATGTACAGAAGGGAATTCATAGACAAACTATGAACGTGGTTCGCTATGACATTCCTGTGAGATAATACGAGAGGTCAGTATTGGAATAGAAAAAAAGAAGTTCCAAGTTGGAAGAATCAGTTGATGAGGTATCGTCAGACAGCGAGTCAGACAATGTAGATAAGTAAAAAACGACATCATGCATTTCTCTGTATGGGGGCTAGTAAAAACTCGACTCACCCTGCTTGTTTTGTGGAAGCTGAAAGTGGTTAACGGACAACGCGTGTCCCTTCGGATACAATGACTAAGTACTACATGCGAGTTTTGCCTTCTTTGCTTCTCCTCTGCCAAACGGGCCTATTTGCTGGCTTTCCTCTTCTTTCTACTGTCGTTTGAGTTGACTATCGAGTGTGTCTACTGTTAAATATCGCGTTCACTCCACGAACTCACGCCATTTATTGCCTAGTGCCTGTGGAAACGGGGCTCTACGAACTACTGGGTGTTTCCCAAAGTGCCAGTGAAGGTGCTTGATCGTGTCATCTCACTGACCTTGGTTTGACTAACTCTGAGACCTGCCGGACTAGAGGATATCAAAAAGGCTTATCGTAAAAAGGTGGTTTCATCAAAGTTCGCGGCCTCAATTGTGCTCATCCTTGTTTAGGCTAGGGAACATCATCCGGTGAGCTCTGACGCGTTGCTGTGTTTCAACTCCAGGTTAACGATATCTATTGATGGAATATCCTCTCTAGGACAAGGTACGTTGGTATTGGATCTATACGGGTATGATGCCTTTGACCGATCTTATCCGTTCAGAATCGAGGTGATCCCAGAGCTGGTGAAAAGTTCCAAGAAATGGCTGCTGCGTAAGCATACCGCTTCTTTCTCTCGACATGCTCCTGCTTCACCGAACACTACAATCTCCGGTAATAGGTACGAGATCTTGAGTCAACCTGAAACAAGGGAACTTTATGATCGTTATGGCATGGAGGGCCTTTCTGGACATGGTGGGCCAAGCATGGACTCCGCGGACATTTTCGCAGATTTGTTTGGGGGTGGACTTCATTTTGATTTCGGCTTTGGTCCCGGGGGATTCGAAGGTCCACGGAGAACAAAGGGACAGGATTCGGTAATTCCCTACGAAGTCACTCTGGAGGACCTTTACAACGGCAAGTCGATAAAACTGAATCTTGAGAAAGATTCGCTCTGTGGAACTTGCTCAGGGTAAGTTGCCCCGATCAAGTTGAGTCTGGGTGGGTTTACATGAGATATGAAAGGTCTGGCGCAAAGGGGAATGCTAAACCTAAGAAGTGCGTCAAATGCGAAGGCAAAGGCTGGACATTCGCTCATTCTCAGGCAAAAATTTAATGAACTGTAGTTTGTCTCATCCGTCTGAACCGTATTTTTTCTAGATATCCCCGGGTCAAATCGGTACGTCACGAGTAGTCTGTCCAGATTGTGATGGTCATGGCGAGAAGTTACGTGAAAAGGACAGGTGATATTGGTAATTCATTTTGTCTGTAATGCTGAATCAAAATTGTTCTATCCAGATGTAAAAAGTGCAAGGGAGCTAAAACAGTCAAGGAAAAGACGCGACGCGAAGTGTTCGTTGAACGAGGGATGACTAACCAGCAACGAATCGTTCTAGCTGGGGCCGGAGACCAAGAGGCATGTGTGGTTAAATCACATCTTCACCCTTGAATCATATCTTAGCGTTCGTTTCAGCCCGGTATCCCACCTGGTGACGTTGTGTTTGTGCTCAAATTAGAGCCTCATCCATCGTTCCAGCGATCTGGAAATGATTTGCTCACTGCTATACATATTACCCTATCTGAAGCATTGTTTGGCTTTTCAAGGATATTACTTGCGCATCTAGATGGGAGGGGGATCCATGTCAACAGTCCCTCGGGAAAAATTATCAGACCAGGGGATTCCATTGTGGTGAAGGGTGAGGGGATGCCTATTTACAAAAACCCAGACCAGAAGGGAGATCTCTATGTTGTGTTCAAGATCGATATGCCTGACGATGCATGGCTACAGTCTATTGATCGACAAGTGAGTCCATCTGGTGAAAGATGACGATCTCGGTTGTTCACCTGTTGGTCTAGGCTTTGGAGGCGATGTTACCACCGAAGAAAGCAGATATAGAGCCACGGCCCGCAGTCGTGGACGAGGTTCCGTTCGAAATTAGCGACATCGCAGAGGCAAGAGGGAGACCGTTCCCTGATTCCTCGGATTTCTTCGACGATGCTGAAGACGAGTGGGAGGATGAGGAGGACGATGAGGCGGCCGAACCCGAGTGTAGGACGCAATAAAAATGCCTACACGTACGGGGTTAATACAAGGATTAGTTTGCTATCCCCCCACCATGCCTCATACGATAATTTGCTTAATGCACATTTCATGTTGCAGTATGCTATTATAATAAATATAATATTGGATAGTAGAATTATAGTCTCTTCTCCGTAGTTCAGGGATACGTGGATTTGTTCTGTCGACACAAATGAGATCTTTCAGAAGCTCTCTAAGGCTAAGCACCGATTTCAGCAGCAGCACCAACAACAGCAACAGAGGCGGAAACTGGCGATTCCACGGCTTTCTGGACTCCGTTAGAGTTTGCAGGGGCTTTTGTCGGTTCAGTGGCAAGCTTAGCTTTCTTTCTCTTTTTCTGTAATGCTGGAGGGCGCTCAGTTTTTAATCGTCTGAAAAAGCATTTAGATATATACCTGCTGTAACTGCGCTCTTCACATTGTCCACAATCTCTTGGCTTTGTTCTAGATATTCCGTATCATCGAACCGACGCTTCTTTCCTTCAGAGGATCCGGAGTTCTTTGAGATACCCAGCTTTCTTTCCAGCGCCTCCAGTTTGGCTTTCTTGGCTTCTTGTTCGGCTTTTTTCCGTGCAGGTTCGCTCTCTATATACTCCGCCAGTCTGAGGAAGATGATAAGTTGAGGGTCATGTACAGGCGTGTCTCGAAAGAAGGACATACTTCTTTGCCTCCTTGATTGTGCTTAAACGCCTTCCACTGAGATCTCTGCAGGAATCATTATTGCTAGTCTTTTGACTACTCATACGACCACCTGCTGCACGTAACTGGGATCCGAACCCGCCTTTGCCACCAAGGACTCTTGGAGAGAGTCGGAGGGATATTGGATGAGAAGTGCCATCAGTGAGAGATGATAGCGGAGTCGAGGGAGATGGGAGGCGGTTAGAGAGAGTGGAGAGCAAGAGATTGCGCGGGTCTGGTAACGATGGATAGCTCTCTGTAAGAATATCGTAGAGGGAGTCAAAAAGGGTATCTAGTGGAACTGAGAGACACAAGGTGGCAAAGGGAGCAAAAGTCGACACCAAAAGTGTGCAGGACATGATAGATACTGGGGGGAATGGTGGAGGTGCGTGGGAAAGGAAAGTATAAATTTCTGATGTGTGTGACAATTCGTCATGACGTTAACCACAACCTTCCAGTTCTTGAGTGGTGCGACGGGCCCAGCATACGAATGGCCTCTCAAATTTATGGCCTTCGCTACTATGGCCGTTTATGTTTTCTCGGAAATCACAGGAAATGTCTCTCAGGTTGATAGGCTCTGGGCGATCTTGCCCACCACTTACGCCGCCTACTTTGCACTCTTACCTCTGTGGCCCCATACGTCTTCTGTACCGCTGTTCCCATATACGCCTGTATCCATAGATTCAACTGTCGCTGGAGATTTTAGTCCTCGGGCACTGTTGATGCTTGGGCTGATTGTAGGATTTTACTTCATATTTGTTGTGAATGTGGTCTAATTTTGCGAAGTTGGTATGGTCGTCGAGGATCACGTACAACACTTACAGGAAAGCACTCTTCACTTGGTGCGTGCTGAATCTGTCTATAACTATCGTATTACTAAAGTTGAGCATCAGGAATGAAGAGGATTACAGATGGGGGGTGCTACGACAGAATATTCCAAAGTTTGTTTTCCACGTGTTGAACTTGGTCTTTATAGGTTCGTAGGAGTCTATGTGTTTTAACACGGTCTGACATACTGTTCAGCCATCATCCAAAACATTCTTCTCCTCATGTTAGCAATCCCAGTCTGTACCGCTATTCATCAGCCGCATATGCCGCTTGCAACTTCAGACTATACTTTGTTTGCTGTTGGTGTCGCTGTTAATATCGTCGAATTCACTGCCGACAATCAACACCAATCTTTCCAAAAATACAAACGTTCTGGCCGTATTGACCCGAATGAATGGCTTGGAGCTCGGATTCAATGGACTCCTGCGGATGCCAAGAGAGGAATTTGCACTAGAGGATTCTGGGCATGGTCCAGGCACCCGAACTTTTTTTGTGAACAATTATGCTGGGTAATTAACCGTCATATCTTTTTATCATATAAAAATTAACCTTATTTCTCCAGATTATTGTCAATTTGTTCCCCCTTGTCTCTACAGACTTGCCCCGTTTTGAGCCCCTTTCCACATCTTACGCGACTACACTCTGGAGCCTGGCACCTTCTCTCGCGCATTGTTTCTTGTTCCTCAATTCGACCCTCTTTACGGAATCTATTAGTTCTTCCAAGTATCCGGCATATGCTGCATACCAGCAGCGAGTCAGCATGTTTGTTCCATGGCTGACCCCTGTATGGGGTTTCCTTTTGAAGTTGAGAGGGAAGAAGGAAGAGGTGGACGAAATTGTCTATGGTAATGGTGGATTAAAAGTTAGCAAGCAAGACTGATCATCGTTGTATCATCCACTACCTTTTGGAAACCCCTTGTTGCAGTATCGATCATCACGTATACTCTCACTTCAACAATCACCACCCCTCTTGCTCGGATTTCTTTCTCGCATCTCCCTCCTCTGTGAGTGAGTAGCGCTGGCCACTGGTGGTCCTGCCCGCCCACCTCAACCCTTCTATTTCTTTCCGTTTGCATTGCCTTAACACGTTCTTAGAATTACGACAATGTATTTCAGTATTTAGCCCTCTCGTTGTCAGATTTCTTCCTGTTTTTTCGGGTATCTTTCTCCGCGGCGCTCTCGGCATTTTTTGTGTCTCTTTTTCCTCTCTCTCCTATCAAAAAACTGGCATTCTGCTGGCTGTTTCTCGCTTGTCCTTCTGAGGAATCTCCCTCTCTCTCGATCATCACGTGATGTCATATGACCTGAACGTAAACACGCGACTTCCAGGCAAGCTTCAACAGGGCGGCGTGTCCAACGAAGACTGCAGGTTGTCCATTCTAGGACTTGCTTCAAGCTTCGACTTTTAGGTGTAAATTATCCTAGCATCGTTGGTTCTCCGGCGGACATTGATGACTGCTAAGAGCTATCTCGACTCTCTCAATTCTGCCCAGCTGAAAGGTTGGGCTTTGCCTCGTCCATCCTTGGCTTGTATTCAAAGATCAACTAGCTGTACAACATCCGCCAATTGTACCTCTTCAGATTTTGGCTGGTCCTGGTAGCGGAAAAACCAAAGTCTGTCTGGAGCACGGTTTGAAACTCTATCTGAATGATTGTACCTAGGTCTTAACGTCTCGCATCGCCTATCTAATTCATCAGCATTCGATCCCCTCTTCCTCGATATGCGCCGTCACTTTTACAAACAAAGCCGCAAATGAAATGCGCGAAAGGTTGAACAATCTGATAGGCAAAGACGAAACTACGCAAATCAAGTTGGGCACGTTCCATGCATTGTGCGCATTGTTTTTGAGGAAATACTCGGATCTCGTTGGTCTAGAAAATAATTTTACTGTATGTGATGCGGACGAAAGGTGTGTATTCTTCCTGTTGTCGAGTTTTGTCTTCCTGACCGATGTCACCACGACAGTAAAAAGATTGTGTCCAAATTACTCAAGCTCCATTCTTATGAATTAGATGCGAACGACATCAATCTTAAAGAAGGGACTATCTTGTCGCTGATATCGAATGCAAAAGCGAAAGGTTACTCTCCCGACGATTATATTCCATCTTTCAAGTCCCAAGAGTCATCTTTACCTGATGAAATTCAAACCCTAGTGGCTTCAATTTATGTTGATTACACAGAAACTCTTCGTCGCAGTAACAGTCTGGATTTCGATGACTTGCTTTGTTATGGAGTCAGGTTGTTTAGAGATAATCGGAGGGTCGTTGATTGGTGCCGGCACATCTTGGTCGACGAATTGTGAGCAACTCGGTTTTTCTACTTCGAAGTTGTTATATGACTATGTATCCACCAAGCCAGGATACAAATACCATGCAGTACGAGCTAATGCGCTATATTTCTTCTGCGAGCGAATGCGTTACCATTGTTGGCGATCCGGATCAGTCTAGTGAGTCTGTTCTGTGCATGATTCCGCATTCACTGAAGTGCACTCATATAGTTTATGGATGGCGTTCTGCGGAAGTCGCAAATCTAGGGAAAATGCGCAAAGGTGCCGTTTGCTAAACCAGTTTTGCTCTACGACTTGTTCATTGTTTCCAGACTTCCCTGCGACAGAACAGATTCTGCTTGAACACAACTATCGGTCAACCCAATCGATTTTAGCAGCAAGTTTAGCAATAATTGCACAAGGTTTGGCTAACACATGCAGCTATCTTCATCAACTCTTACATGGTCGTCTGCTATTTTATAGACAAAACTCGCACCCCGAAAGCGCTTCACAGCTCCCATCCACCTGGCCCGTGTCCTGTTCTGTGTAGTTTTCCAACCGAGAATGCTGAAGCAGCTTTCGTGGCTGCCGAAATCAAGAGAATCACAGCTTACATGGGAGGAATGCTCACCTGGAATGACTTTGTCGTTCTTCGCGAGTGTTTTCTTGTTCACCTTGGGGACACAGACTTATGCCGCAATTCAGTTAGATTTAATGCCTTATCAAGAACGATAGAAAGCGCTCTACAAAAGGAGGGAATACCAAGTCGAGTATTGGGTGGTCATAAATTTTTTGAAAGATTAGAAGTACGCCTTCTATTCAACGCATTTTTTTAAATACCAACGACTCCCATAGATCAAAGATCTGCTGGCTTACCTCCAGCTAGTAGATAACCCAAAGTTTGTTCCAGCTTTTGTTCGGGCTGTGAATGTACCTCCTCGAGGTATTGGTGAAAGAGTGTGTCTTGTCCCTTTGCTTTACTCTGCGTCCATCAAGGGGACTAATGTGCATGACTTGTTTTTGAGACAATTTCAGCAGTCATTGCTCGTGCTGACCTTATGAAGACATCACCTTTGGACGTTGTAAGCCAGATATACGACGGAAAAATCCCTGACATCAAACCGGCTATCAGAAACAAAATCAAGTCTTTTGTGCAGCCCATTCGCAAGCTTAGGTTGTTGGCTGACGACGTGCGTTTACCTATGCTCTTCCTCACCTATAGTTCTTGAACGTTGGTGATTCCATAGATGACTTCACCTTCTGATCTCATCCGTAGGCTGCTGGAATTGATTGAGTACGAAGCACACTTGAAGAAAACCCAACAAGATTGGGAGAGTAGATGGGAGAACGTCCAGGAGCTACTCACGTTTTCCCGAGAAGTGGAAAGTCATCTGAAAGAGCAAACCCAACAGTCCGGGTCACCTGACGTCGGAACTGACAAAGAACTTGAACGTGAAATTGATGACTACTGGATGGATGATGAACACGAACTTGAGGTTGACGAAACGGAATCCTTCGGAGTGACAGTGTCTAGTGAGGGACAGGACGTTCGTCAACGAGTAGATGAAGACGGGTGAGATCATCCGTCTAGTTTATTGCAGAATTTGTTGCTAAACCCTTCGTTAGAACATCACCACTCCGGGCTTTTCTCCAGGCTTCCATGTTGTCGACGGACACCGAGTCACAAGAAGGGCAAGTTTCAAACGACGTGAATACTCCTTTACCAAAAATCGGGTGCTTCTGCTTATGAACCATTGATGTAGAAAGTGACAATCTCGACATGTCATGCTGCGAAAGGTCTTGTGAGTGGCGTTCATCGCTGACTGTAGAATCCATTAAATCTTCATAGGAATGGCCTGTTGTCATGGTTCCTGCAGGTGCGTGTTGTGAGGTCAACTGTCTATGAGTGCCGTTTCATTTATGAATAATTAGTCGAGCAGGGAACATTTCCTTCTCAAAGAGCTGACGATGTAGAAGAAGAGAGGTGAAAGTCTTTCCTTTTGGTGCGGAGGCATTTCTTATCTTGTTCTGTAAGGCGACTTTTATATGTTGCATGTACAAGAGCTCAGGGTCTTCTATATCTGACGCACTCGACGAGACGTATGTTTGCTGGGGAATCAAAAACGAAAGAAGTTTCCGAATTCGTATCCTCTGTACGCAAGGATAATTGGGTGAGTTAAGAAACCCGAGATACCGGGTATTCGTTTTTAATTCCGTGGCAGAAACTGTTCTGCACCCGGCCAAAAATCTTCAACTCTGATGACCGAGCGTTGATTGCGACAGTTTGTGGTCGATCTACCCCGAACGAGGCAGAGGTCAAGAAGATGGTAGATGAGTTGTACGTCCGTTTCATGCATGTGGTCAGGGCTCACTTTTCAACACTTACTTTCAGTAATCCACCTCAAGATGGATTTCAATGTGTGTATTTTTTGCAGTCTTCTGCCCAAGTAATGTTTATCTGAATGCATCTCCACCACAAATAGCCACGACGTCCCTTTTTTATAGGAAGAATGCGCCCTTTCAAGCTCGTGGAATGCATTCAACTCATAAACCTTCGACTGCCAGTAGTGTGGTCAATGCCAACCTGACGCCTTCAGTCGTGTCAGCACCAGCAAAACCCGTGCACACTCAAGTCACGCAGCAACATACAGTAGCACAGACGTTCGAGAGACCAACACCTGTTCCGCCTCGGTCTTCGACGGCACAGTCTTTACAGATCAAGCAACAGCGCACTCCCATGAACAAGTCTGCGCAGCCCGTTGTAGTTTCGTCGCAGTCTTCGTTGCCTGCGCAGCCGTCATCTCAGAGCTCGTCAGGTAGGACGACAACGACCGGCAGCGGGTCCAAGCGAAGGTTAGGAATGGGTCATAGTTCTGTTGGCTATTTCCCCAACAAGAAGTTCAAGCCGCCAACTGTACAGTAAGGATTTTTATGCTTGTTCGAAACTCGTGCTTCCTTTGTGAGTACTCGTATCCTTCCTTTCGGTAGTCATAAATTGCCCGGGACGTTATCACGTATCCTACTGTATTATATATTACACGCAATTTTCCGCAAAATGAGAGAGTCGACGTCGATTCATACTTGAACCTAATGAAACAAAAAGACGGAGTCCAAGTTTGTCAATATTGCACGCCTATGCTGCGCCGATGTGATAAATAAATAAATAGTGCATTACTTGCACTTCATGTGTAAAAAAGGTCCAGGACAACCGTATTGCATACACCATATGTGCTTTAATCTGAGGTGCTAATAAAAACAGGTTTTTAAGCATAATTTCGCAGCATTAAATCTGCTACTCATTCACCACTAGCGTCGGTCGTTTCGGTCCTTTACCTCTCTACATACTTATGATATACCTTCCATCTTGGACGCGTTTGTTAACTTTTCTGCGACAAGCTGGCACTGATGGTATAAGTCTTGATTTACAGCATTAATCGTGACATATCGTTTTCTCTACAATACTTGGTATCAATATCAGTAGGACCTCATCACATATACAGAACCACCAGTTAAGCGTACTAGAAATTCGTCAGACCCCTTGTAAATGCTGGACTCAATTCATAGTCCGTCAAGCTTTCGGAAACTTTTCTATTGATGGTCTGGACCCACGCGTTGCATTGTCATACTTGAAAGTCTGAAGAAAGCTCGTTGAACGACACATTGATAAATCCAAGATGCAACATGTGGCATACCTTCCACTGAGTCAACTGAGGTGAGGTGCGTTCAACGGTCAAGCTTGGAGTGGGCATTGTTACTGCCACAGACATCTCTGAATGCACTCTCTGCAGAGAGAGTTTTGCGTTAACTAATGGTATTCTCTTTACCGGATAGAGAGTCCACTCCACTGTTTATTATCGCAGGGTCTATCTGGCATCTAAAGAACAGAAAAAATGACCAGAGCTGTGGAAGAGCCGGTAGCTGCCAGCAACTCACTTTGTGATTGAAATTCAAGTTACTGAGCGCCTCGCTCGTGCCACAACACGCTGGAGGACTGCCATAGACTTGGTGCCTGGGTATATATATATATATATGCACAGACTGTTTGGTACGTGGCAACCTGCTCTCTCTCTTTTCCTTCTCGCCGCTGCTGTCCACTTCCAATGAAACAACTCAAGAAATTTGGCGCAAAGTTCCGCTCTAACAAGGCATCTGCCCGCAAATCAGGAAATTCCACCGTTTCTACTTCTCTGGCCCAGGAAAGATCAAGTTCGACTGCCTTAGCAGGCTCATATCAGACCTTGAAGGAAGACCCAGGAGTTATATCTTCGCAACCTCCTTCTGGATTATTAGTGGGAGCCACTCATGCCGACGCTAGTCATGGGGTTTTCAATGACATCGGAAGAGATCAGTATAATGCTACAGGAGATCAGTACAATGCCGCAAGGGATCAGTACATTGTCAAGGTCGTAATGCAGGTGTGTTCCAACTGCTGTGAAATGAAATGATAACTAAATCGAGACGTACTCGGCAGGATAATGGTACTGTCGTTGTGGCATTGCTTCCGTATGTATCTGATTGTATTTGGAAGCAGAAATTTTACTTCTCGACAAGCTTCCCCATGTCAAGTCTGCGGGATATCAATCTGTTCACCATCAATCATGTCTACCAGGCACACGAAAGGAAGAGCTACAGCGGATCGAAAAATGGGAAGCTGACTACGAGGACAAACGTGTATATTGGCTGAATGGGACCGCAGGGTGCGGTAAATCAACACTTGCCAAGACGTTCGCCGAACGTTTATTCGCACATGGACGACTCGGAGCTAGTTTCTTCTGCTCACGCGACTTTGACAACAGACGGGACATTGGCATCATATTTCCAACACTGGCACATCAACTTGCATTCCGCTACCCAGAGTTCAAGATTGCCCTCATCCCAATTATCAATTCCAACCCAGATATAGGACATGCGTTACCAGCCGTTCAGCTCGAATATCTCCTCATACAACCTTTGAAGTCAACGGGGTTGTTCACCACGATTATAATAGATGCTCTGGACGAATGTGAGGATAAAGAGCCTGCTTCGGCAATCCTTTCACTTTTGGGTCAACACATCGATGGAATTCCCAATGTGAAATTCTTTATTACTGGTAGACCCGAACCGCCTATTCGATCTGGATTCCGAGTCCCTCTCTTACGAAAGCACACCGAAGTATTTTTGCTTCACGAGGTTGACCAGGCATCCGTGGATCAAGACATCGAACTATATCTCAGGACTTGCCTATCGGAAACTATCACAGGAAGGAGTCACTGCGATTTGACCAATCCGTGGCCTACAGACAAAGAGATCACGATTACAATCAAGAAATGTTCTGGCCTTTTCATTATTGCATCCGTCATCGTCAAGTTCGTCGCGGACTCCAATCGCAGACCTCAAGACAGATTGAAAATCATCATCTCTGATCCAGATAGTACTGTTCATGAAGGGCAGTCAGGAGTGGATGCGATGTATCATCAAATATTCATCCGGAGCTTCGAAGGTGTTGATGCGAATGACACTGAATTCTATGACGAGTTGCGACGCGTCGTTGGCTCGATTGTGCTGGCACTTAACCCCTTATCATGTCTGGACCTGGCGACGATACTGGATATTCCATCGGAAAGCGTGTGGATTGCCATACGTTCACTCCATTCTGTGCTTATAGTTCCAGATTCGAATTCAGATCCGTTACAGATCTGTCATAAATCTCTTGCAGATTTCATCACGAGCCCGAGCCGATGCAAGGATAAAAGGTTTTATGTTGACCCCGCCATTTACCATTTGGAGCTTGCAACGTCGTGTTTGAAGTTGATGAAAGATAAGCTGAAGAGGAATATATGCAACCTACCTCGGTACGCTTTGAATGGAGATATCCGTGATCTTGACGGACGTCGAGAGAAATATATTGGAGGTGGATTGGAGTACGCATGCCGATCGTGGGCCAAACATCTTCGCTCTCCTTCCAGTGGTGGTGACAACGTCGAGCACGTTATCAAATCGTTGGAATATTTCTTCGAACATAATCTGCTATCATGGCTTGAGGTTATGAGCATCATAGGTGATGTTGGCTGTGCAATTTACTTGCTTCATGATGTGAAAGGCTGGTTGAATGAAGTGAGTGTATCAATAATTTTGACTTGAGCATGGGTTTATAGGTCTACTTGCGAGACACAAATCTACTCGCTATTGTGAATGATAGTGAGAGATTTGTGCTGTGGTTCTTCGATGTTATCGAAATGTCAGCATGTCATATATACGACTCTGCTCTACTTTTCTCTCCTGGGTCCTCTCTGGTTCGAGCCTACTATCAAGATCAAATCCCACAGGAGGTGAAGTTGATGAACGCAATCGAAAATTCGTGGGACGCATGTGTGAGAGAAGTACACGCATTCGAATTTGGCACAATCAATACCGGTCCTTATATGCTTGCTATAACATTTTCATACAAGAGTCATTTGGTTGCGGCTATTAAAGCTGATCGTGTGGTGATTATTGAAGTCATGACAGGACGATGTCGGGCAACATTCAAGTCTTTGAATGACTCCAGACCTTGGTCTCTTGCTTTCTCACCGGATGATACGGTCCTGGCAATTGGACGTGGAGGTGGCTCGATGGAAGTTTGGGACTTGCAGACTGGTGGTCTTGTCAATTGTTTGGAAGGACATACGAACGTGGTTAACTCTGTCGTATTCTCGCCATGCGGAACCATGATTGCATCTTCTTCGAAGGACCGTACGATTCGAATTTGGAATATACCATCATACGATTGCCGATGCATTCTGGAGGGACACTCAGATAAGGTGAAGACTATTTGCTGGACAGGTAAAGGAGGTGAAAGAATTGTTTCAGGGTCTTTGGATGGGACGATTAGGGAGTGGGATATTTCGGAAGCGAAATGCCTGAAGACGTTCTCTGGACATGGCCGAGTGTGGTCTGTCTTGTCTTCGTATGATTCCTCACTTATTGCTGCATCCTGCATTAGGAGAGATGATGATAAGTGGATCATAAAGGTCGTTGATGCGCAAACTGGTCATATTATACAAACGATCCTCGCATATGGCACATGCAGATTGCTATCCTTTTTGCATGACCAGGTGATATATGAGACCGAATCGAGGATTATAATTTGGAATTTCAGGAGAAACGCGAGTGTGTGGACATTCCCTCACGACTTGGGTGTTTCAGCAATCTCGTCAGACAGGACTTGCATTGCGTCATTGGGTTTCCCTGAGATGAAGATTTGGCAGGCAGACAATGCGATCGGACGTTGTGACATGGCCCGTCGTCCCAGTGACGCTTTTGTGTCTTGTGTTGCTTTATCGGGTGATGGACGGCTAATCTCCTCGGGGCACGGGGATGGAAGTGTCCGATTGTGGGATCCGATGACAGGACTCTGCTTGGAGACGTTCCGCGGTCATTCCATGTGGGTTCGTTTGGTGATATTCTCACCAGACTCGCGACTTTGCGCATCATCAGACGATAAGACCATACGAGTCTGGGATATTCATACCCGTGCAATCGTATCAACCCTCGACCCCCCGAGTTACTCCCCAGGTTCTATCATATTTTCTCCAAATTCCAGCCAAATTCTGTCTTCTCGTCCATCGACATCTATATCCGAGGATGAATACTCTGAGGCATGGCACCTCGATTTTAATGAAAGGTAGCGAAGTAGCGCTAAGTCCAAATAGTAGCGAAATCGCTCATAAATAGAGCGTGTCTTCCTAGCAATCGTAGATCAGAGAGTCGTAGCACTGTAGCTAAAAGTTAGCTAATCCTCAGTGCGATAAAAGGACTATATTGATCATACCTGTAGCTAAAAGTTAGCTAATCCTCAGTGCGATAAAAGGACTATATTGATCATACCTGTAGCTAAAAGTTAGCTAACTACAATATATCGTTAGATAGTGTCATAAAGCTCATATCAGTTAATAGACTTACTCCTCAGTGCAATAAAAGGACTGAGGAGACAATGCGAAAAATGTCAGCTATTTATCTAGCTACGAAAGTCCGAGTCAGAAGTTATTTCATGTGGTTTAACTACTTGTACCATGTGCTAAGTTAGTTAAACGAGTAGAATGGCTAAAAATGAGTGTGTTATTCTAGTATCTAAGTGTCCATGTGAAAGAGAAAGGGAATGAAACCGGTCTGAGTTCCTATCATCAATTCTGACATTTGAAAATCTTCACAAAAGTGCTAAAAAGATCGCAATCAATATTCACACATATCGCGATCTTCGCAATAGTTTAGCATTCTATTTTCAACACTCCCACTTGCTAAACATTAGCAACCACAAGACCAAGGCTCCCACTGAATAAGGAGTGCTTCTGGAGAGGAAGCGATTTAGTGAGAACATCGGCAGTGTTTTCACCAGTTGGAATCTTGGCTATCTCAACTGTTTGGTCTTCAGCGCAGTTCCGAACGAAATGGTGTCAAATATCAATGTGTTTGGTGTGTTTGTGGTAGACAGGGTTGGTAGATAGATCGATGCTACCTTGATTGTCAACGAAGATTGTTGTAGGCCCATTTAGATAGTCTCCGACTTGAGAAATGAGTGTTCGAAGCCATATAGCATGTTTTGAAGCATCTGAAAGTGCCATATATTCAGCTTCGGTAGAGGAAAGTGCAATTGTGGGTTGCGAACGACTAGTCCAGCTAATCGCAGCTCCAGCTAAGGTGAATACATAGCCGGTGGTCGAGCGACGATCATTTTTATCGCCAGCCCAATCAGAATCACTATTTCCAAAAATTTCGCTACCATCACACAAGCCAAATCGCAACTGATAGTATTTAGTGCCATGTAGGTATCTTAGCACATGTTTAGCAGCTTTGAGATGCTGTGAAGTGGGGTTCGAGGTAAATCGCGAAAGTTTTGAGATAGCAAATGAGATGTCAGGGCGGGAGCCCAACATAGCATACATAATGCTTTCTATCAGTGATTGATAGTGCGAGATGAAAGCAGGATCATTATCCTCAGCTGCCTTGTCAGAGCTAAGGAGTTCAGTGCCAGAGGCGAGGGGGGTGAGAGCAGGAGTGCAGGAATCCATCTGAAAATGAACAAGTACATCCTGGATATACTTCTCTTGATCTAAATCGATTGTGCGATGCTCGCGATTGCACGATATTCGAAGACCAAGAAAATAGGAGGCTTCTCCCATGTCCGTTAGCTCAAAATAGCTACTTAGCTGTGTCTTGATATGGTGGATCTGTTTGGGCGAATTGCCCATCAGTATTATATCGTCGACATAGACAATTAGAAGAGTGAGATCTCCCCCCTGGCAATGCATAATATAGAGGCTAGGTTCGCCATTGAACTGTGAAAGTCCAATTTCCGATAGCGCAGAATACAGCTTGTGATTCCACTGTCGTGAAGCCTGCTTGAGACCATAGATGGCCTTTCGAAGCTGACAGACTTTAGCTTCTTGTCCTTTGACTGTGAAACCTTCAGGTTGCTGCATATAAATCTCTTCGTCCAGGTCACCATTCAGGAATGCGGATTTGACGTCCACTTGGTGAATAGCCCAGTCCTCTAGCATGGCCAACGCTAGCAACATGCAAATAGAATCGAGGCAGGTGACGGGTGAGAAGGTTTCGCCGAAATCCAGTGCAAAGATTTGAGTAAATCGTTTAGCTACCAATCGAGCCTTATATCGCACCATTTCGCCAGCAGAATTAAACTTGAGGCGATACACCCACTTGCATTTAACAGTCTTTCTCCCAGCAGGTAGATCGACGAGCTCCCAAGTGCCATTTTTTCGAAGGGAGTCCATTTCCTCATTCATCGCAGCTATCCATTCAGTAGTAGAGTTAGAAGCGATAGCTTCGTGATAGGAGGCAGGCTCGCCAGGTAGCAGGACAGCACATAGCTCAGCTCCTCCAGAATCGACATCAAGGGTGCGATTTCGAGGTTCAATGACAGAGCCATCATCGCGAACATCGTCCCAAGCATTATCAGTAGTATAGCGTGTAGTGCGAGCCGATCGGCGAACCTGCG
>QGOD01001859.1:0-18544 GCA_003313065.1 Sarcodon sp. MG97
ATATGGATAGGGGTCATAGGAGTTCCGGTGATAGAGGCTATGCAGAGATAACTAACTACTGAAACTATTCTACATTAGTACAATAGTAAACTCAGAGACAGAAGAGAAAAACTGAAACGAAGTAGAAACGGAGGTCCGAGCGGAATCCTGAGGAGTTGGATCAGGATATGATATGTGTGACCTCTCCTATATATGATGGATTTAATCCTCTTCTATATATTCTATTTCTGTGAGATTATTCTGAACTTAGCAGACCTTTTTTTGATAGAAGGAATATCTCTAGACACTTCCAACTAGATATGTGCACACTGCAAAAGTGTTATGGAAACACAAGTGTCTTGAATGCTAATGCACTTTAATTTTAAGTTAGGGTTTCCAATAGTCCAATGCATTCCTTCTGAAAGTTGGTGCAGTTATGTTGGTAAACTGATTTGTATCATAAATTGCAGCTGTCTTCAGATGGTGTATCCAGACTTGGGGATCTTTGACATGCAAGTGAATCAATTAAGATTGGACTTACAAGGTTGGTGTTTTTATATTCTATTATAACAAAAAGCATTTTGAGTATACATGTTTAAGTTTTCATTTGATGAACTTATTTATGGCACAGTTTTGTGGGAGGTGGGCACCACTAGCAAAATTGAAGCATTCACAACTTATCTAGGTCCCCAACCAGGAGATCCAAAGCCATAGACAGAGCACAGAAAATTCTCAAACCATCAGTCATCAAGCAGCTTATGCTCAAGCCAAGGCCACAAGCACTCCATGCCTACAGTAGACCACTGGCATTATCCAGGTGATCATGGAATGATCTCATTTGTGCTAAGTAATAGAATAACCTGCTAAACCATAGATTCAGTGTGGGTTTTCAGACTTGCCGATGATGATGTTCCCCTAAAGCGAACATCTGTCACTCAAGGTTAAGGATCCACCACTGAGGACAAGATAAGTTCCTCTATCTTCGCCGATCTAGGTTTAATCGAGCACTTGAATGACTCTGGACGGCTACTCACAACAATATAACTTTGTCAAGTCCTTGCACCTGAACTAGTATGCAAACACTAACCTGACAGTTGCATCTGTATACATTACATTAGGCTCAATAGTTACCCCGTTCTTGTCAACCTCTTTTGTGATGTCGAACACAGCCAATGTCATCGCACAAACAATAGAGATTGTTGCCTCTGCAAGATGCCTGCCTATAAATATCGTCATATGTTGATCTTGCAGTAGCACCACACAGCATAGTTACCGGGACAAGTCTATATTACTGTGAGAATGAAGAGCTGTCATAAAGAAGGATATATAGAACACACCCTACGACCTATTCCAAATATAAACTTTCTTGGGTCTGTCTCAGGCTCCCGACTCGATGTTGCTATGAACCGCTCGGGATTGAACGTCATCGGATCATCATAAACTTGAGGATTATGAAGTAGGCCCCTTCGAACGCCATTAGTATCCACCAAATTGCATAACAATTTCTGAGCCTTACCAAATCTGGAAACATATCGTGCCCGAGTTGCGTCAACCAACAATGTGTAAGGATCAGAGTGGGCATACATTGAGCAAAATTATTGATCCTTTCGGTATAACATATTCATGATAAAATCCGTCACTCCTAGCGGTGTGAATGCCTGCAAGTCAAGGTTCGCATTAGATATGTCGATCAACAAAGTAAAGGGGGTGACCACACTGAGGGGAGCGATTGGATTCCATCGTAAAATTTCGCTGATAATGGCATGAAGGTAAGGTAGATTAGGCAAGTCAGCTGCGCCGGGCAATCTGTCACCAACCACCCTATCAACCTCGTCTCGCGCCTTCTTCTGTATTTCTGGGTACAAAGTCATGACCAGGAAAAACGAGTATATTGCGGATGATGACTGTTCAAAGTTAGTAGATATGTCAATTAACAATTCGGAAACCTACGGTATCAGCACCGCCTTACAATGGCGAGGGGAAGGTCAGATACAACATAGTATATTAGGCAGTGCAAGACTTGCCTGCATACATAGACGCAGCTGCCCATTTGATCAGCATTTCTCTTTCAGCCGATAGTTCTGCACGTTCCGCTTCGAGAAGGTTCGATACAAAACTGGATCTTGCACATCCAGACATCTTCCAACCTGATAAGCAATACCTTCAAGTAGAATCTGAGCGAGTGATACTTGCCATCTGATCTTTGACGTATTGATAAGGAAGGTCTGCCATATCGCTCGAGGTCTGTCTGTATTGAACAGCTTTACGCTGGAACCCAAACCCCGGAACCCATCCTGGTACGTGCCGTACTATAAAGACAGTAGTTCATGATGTTAACCGATAGTGCTGATCGAACACGTACTCACAGAAGTGAAATGTGTCAACCAGATATCTACCAGGCTGTGTACTATCGATGAAATCGACCATGGTGCGAGTTACGATGTCCACAAACGGATCACCCTTGTCCTTTACTTGATATCCATATGTAATTTCAAGAATGACTCCACCAGTCACCCTATGCATTGAATTGAATGATATAAACCATAAAATGGATTGAAAAAAACAAATCACCATCTAATATGTTCCATTAGATCTTCAGGAGCCTTTAGAACACAGTGCAAGAAACGTTTTGCCCATCTTTCCTCAACAGGACAGAGTTTCGAAACCAACAAACGACTCCCTAAGGTACCATGGATTCTTCTTCGCATGTGGCGGCTACGCTCGTAGGATGAGAAGATCAGGAGTCGGTTGAATCCTGAGAGCTCTCCGCCGAATATCAGTGTTGGGGGCTCAGAGTTTGTTGACCCCCTTTTTTCCAGCAGTTCTGACGCAGCCTGTTCCGAATTTAAGATGATCATGGTCTCTCCCATCATCCAGACGGAAACAATATCGCCTATAATCGCAACATATGATGGTTAAAAGATAAAAGTGATATATCCAAGTGATATACATACCCCATACATGGCTCCATTGATCAAAGGTTACCCAAGGCCGTACCATCGGGAAATTGAAGAGATTACCGATTAGCGGAAGTTGCATAGGGCCTGGCGGAAGTCGTGGGCGATGTCGCCGTGCTGACAAATATCGAAGCCCAAGAATCGCAATGGTGGCGAAAATGACAGCAAGTCTCAGCGACATGGCTTGAAAGCGGGTAAGAAGAAGGAGTATGGTTGACATATAGGGTCCGGTCGAGTCTACTAGAGGTTTGTCACGCAGAGGTTGCAGCTGGGCGACTGCTCCTCTTCGACCCCTATAGTTCTATTATGAAACGAGTTTGGTGATTATAGATATGTGAGCGCTGTGTACTTCTCGGAGAATAAATGGAAAGTCCCTACCAAGACATTTCAATGGTGTCCTTTTTTTTTTGGAAATTCTCTGAAATCTATGTTTCAATTTTTCGCGATTTTCACCGAAGAAAAAGAATGGTGGTGAAAGTTATTTACCCACTGGCAGACATAATTGTTTGACACTGAGCGCTTCAAGTGACAGAGTTGTTTCTATTTGCACTGTGACATAAACGGCAAAGTGCGCTACATCTGCATTACGTAATCACCCATGCATTCAGAAGCGGGACTCTCCACATTGCAAGTCAACGTCTGAAGTTGTAAGATAAGAATGAATTCGAGGTATTGTGAAAAAGTGTCTCGATGGTGTTGGTTGAGGTATGTTCCAGATGCCATCAACGGTCCATGATCATTATTGAAAGAAATTCGCGCAAAAAAAGATGATTGACACCAAGTTGTATACGACGGAGATCGATGAACTCGGCTGATTTATTTCTTTCTCTCTTTGCCCCTTGCGACACAGTCTCTCGACGCGGCCTCTTTGCACCGTGCGGTCGAGTCTGCACTTCTGTTCACCCTTCGACACACTAGGCTTCAAACCGGCCAGTTGCATTCTTCTGATCTTGAGCCGTAGAATCCCCTTTGCCCCTCGTGCTTCTCAAGACTCTGAAATAAAGCATAGGCTTCCGTGCTTCACTTCAACCGCTCCTCTCCATATGGCGGACAATCTGAGTCAATTTTGGTATCGGGCATAGAGTACGTTCCGAGTCGATCCTCTATCTATCTTTACTACTTACTATCTACTCAAACTTGTCGCCTTCCATGAATGCTGGAAAGTTCCTAGTAAGCTGGGACAAGCCGGATACACGCTCATTCAATATCCTTCCAGATCTTAAGTTTCATTGCGCCGAAACCTCTACATCATTCAGAGAGTGATAGGGAGATGCAATTCGCTAAGACGTTTCAGGGATGGGGGTATTGAAATTCTGAACGTTTGAACGACGTGTCAGAAGGAGTTGTTAGGCTGCGCACTTCAGTGATGTCGTGGAAGGCTTCCAGGTCCAAAGACCTCTCTCAGCGCCTGCAAATGTATTCTCGCGCACCGGGATTGAAGAGTCAGGGGGTTCGCTGTGGGACGTAGATCTACGTTGGTCTGCACCAACGGGATCCGCACCAAGTGAACTGTGAAGCGAGGCCTATCCTCCAGATCTGGCGTAGTTACACCGAACTTGGAGATACTTCATCCATCATCAACTATAACTTGGACGATTGATTGCTTCAAGTCGTTGCATTGAATAAATCGTGGTCTAATGTGATCTTGCGCGGGAGGGACTCTCCTGATAGCATCTTTCCTCCCTGTTGTTGTCTCGTTCCGACCTGCTTTCCAAATGAAATTTTGCGTTTTGATCTTTGCTCTCTCGTCAAAAAAGTGATCAGAAGCGGTGATCATCAGTTTGCAAGGCCTAGTCATTCCAGGGACAAAATGAGGTCCTTCCTAGGTCCTTCAAGTTCATCCCGGCTGATCCACTTGAATAGCTCTGGACGGCTGCACGACATGACACAATCATAACTTCTGATTCTCTGGTTTCTTGTGTTCACCTGAATATCGATGAGGATCGCTTCCGGAGCATTTGTCCCATTTTCAACGATGTACTGAGTCTATAAGCGTTACCACGAACGAAAGGTCGTACTCACATGTTTCTGCAACGTCATTTGTGGAAAATATTGTACATGCAAATGGTGCCAGAGCTCAGCGAACAATTTTCAATAAACACAGTTGAAAGTACAATGAATAGCTGCACAACCAATAGTGTATCACTTCATCGCAAATAGCCATGCGGCAGATCGCGCACGTGTTAGACTCATCAAGCTTACAACATTTCTACCAATTTTACCACATCCTCTAGTTCACGAAGATTCCACTGGCAGGGACAAAATGAGGTCTTTCTTCTTGTCTGATCTGGGTGCTATCGAGCATATGAACGGTTTCGGGCGACTAACCACACAAAGTAGCTTTGTCAAACCATTCATTTGTCGCATATGCTAACACTGACCTGATACTTGCATGCATATATGCTACAGTTGGATCAACAGGGCCCCCATTCTTGTTAACGGCGTTGCTGACGTCGAACACAGCCAACGTCATCGCACAGGCAATCAAAATGGACGCCTCCGCCAGATGCATACCTGTATATGCTCGAATCATCACATATTAATCTCGCGATGTCATTGCACGGTTCATTTACCAGGACAGGACTATATTGATGCGACGGTAAGAAGCAGTTTCCTCGAGTATAAATATTAAACACACCCTACGACCCATTCCGAATACGAGCCTCCTTGGGTCTGTCTCGGGTTCTCTACCAGGTTTTGCTATGAACCGCTCGGGATTGAATGTCATCGGATCATTGTATAGTTGAGGATCGTGAAGGATACCCCTCCAAAAGGCCGTTAGTATCTATCGGTTTGTGCTGCACTCTCTGAGTCGTACCAAAGCTACGGATATGGGATGTGTTAAACTCGCATCAACCACTTGGAAGGAGAAAGTAGGAGCATACATTGACCATAACCAGCGACCCTTTCGGAATGAGATATCCACGATAAGTATCTTCCTCCTGGGAAGAGTGAAGCACTAAGAGCCAAAATTCATATTAGATCAGTCCTCAAAACACTTGGGAGGTACCTTACCAACAGGAGCGATAGGATTCCATCGCAGTATTTCACGGAGTATGGCAGAGAGATAAGGCAGATTGGGCATATCAGCCAGGCATGGCAACCGATTAGCACCAACAACCCTATCAACTTCTTCTTGCGCTTTCCTTTGCATTTCTGGGTACAAAGCCATGACAAGGAAAAACGAAGATATCGCAGACTGCGACTGTTGCACATCAAAAAAAATGGTACGTCATGTGTCAAAGTTAAACATTTCGAATACTTACGGTGTCTGCGCCGCCTTGGAACGACAAGAATAAGGTCAGAAGAAGCCTGTCGTATTAAATGGTGTGTGCATGACTTGCCTGCATACATAGAGGCAGCTGCGCATTTTAAAAGCATTTCTTTTTCAACAGATAATTCTGTACACTCTTCCTCCAAAATCTTCGACACGAAAGAGGGCTTCGTACATCCTGACATCTAGTTATCTGTAAGCAGGATTGCTCGAATAAAGCCTAGTCAAGAGTCACTTACCATCTGGTCTTTGACATATTTATAAGGCTGTTCTATCACGTCGGCTAGAGTCTTGCGGTAGCGAGCAGCTTCGTACTGGAACCCGAAGCCCGGCACCCACCCCGGCACATGTCGTACTATTATATTCACATATGACCCTACCTACAGCTAGATCGAAATTTTACTCACGGAACGGAAATGTATCAACTAGATATCCACCGGGTCGTATACTCTTGGTGAAGTCAACCGCTGAGCGATTTACGATGGCCACGTACGGATCGGCTTTATCTTTTACGTGATAGCCGTAGGTTACTTCAAGAATGATTGCACCTGTCATCCTGCGCGAGAAAATAAATGGCGGTGAGTGGCAGAAGACACAGGCTGAGCATTACCATTCGATATGTCGCGCAAAATCTTCTGGAGTATTTAGAACGCGCTGCAAGAATCGCTTTGTCCATCTTTCTTGGACGGGATGTAGCTTCGAAACCAAGGAGCGGCTGCCTAGGCTTCCATGGATCAATCTGCGCAGGTGGCGGCTACGCTCGTAGGAGGAAAAAGCAAGTAATATGTCGAATCCTGCGAGCTCGCCGGAGAATATCAGCTTCGCAGGTTCAGTAAACAGGGTCCCCTTCTTTTCTAACAAATCAGATGCCGCTTGTTCCGAGTTAACGATTATCAGGGTCCGTCCAAATATCCAAATAGACATCAAGTCTCCTAGAAATGAAAACATATGTGAGCGGTGGATTCAGATCGATTGTTTAGTTATATACCCCAGACGTGGCTCCATTCCACAAAGGTCTGCCAAGTTCTGGCTACTGGGAAATTAAAGAGGTTACCCACTAGCGGAAGCTGCATGGGGCCTGGGGGAAGTCTCGCACGATAGGACTGTCGTGCCCATATATGCCGGAGCACGACAACCGCGATTATTGCCGCGAGGACTGTAAGTCTGAACGTCATGGCAAGATGGGAGACATCTATTATCAGTGGCCCTTATTAGCATCTACTCTTATCACCACGACGACATGCCATCAGTCTTTGGTGAAAAAAGATAATCAGTTGTGATTTCCGAACTCAATTGAGCCACTGTAACTCCTTACAGTCGACTAGAATAGTTTCTTGTTTCGACCTGGCAACCGCTCAATTTGCTTATCACATAGCTGTGCATCTGCGAAGAAGCAAACAGTGATTGCTCCATTTACCTTGTTATCCTTTATCGAACAATCCCATTCTAATCAACTACTTTTGTGATGTTGATGCAATCGAGGACTTCGCAGGTCGTGAAGAGAGTTTCCTCTGCAAGATGTGTGCCTATTAATATTGTCACATACAGTCCTTCCAACTGTATATACACCAGGACATGACTGCATGCATTTGAGAACGAGAAACAGTTCCGTTAGACAAATTATTGAACTTACCCTCAGAAGACGAATAATAAATTGTCTCTGAGGGGAGAAAAAGAAAGCGTTACGGTAAGTGTCGTTTATGTAGTCTTGAAGTACATAAATACGTTCGTGTATTATTATTAAAGTAATGCTCTTGTAAATACGTAGTACGGCTTTGTCTAAAATATATTCCGACACTTGTACCAGGTTTAGCTATGAACTGCTCTGATTGAACTTTATAGCTCAAGGGAACTTCAGGCGATTTGTACTCCTGTTTAAGGAGTAGTGGTTACCACTGGCAGGTTATCATCTGTAATCATTGCCCGTGGTTTCTCCTTGGCATAAGTAGGCCGGAGGTTACTCGAGCAATATAGTCATCGTCTCGTAACGCACAGAGGGTGCGATTCGCCACCGGCCCTAGAACTTCAATATGCCGTTTAAAAAATGGATTGTGAGCATTTCTGATGCTTACTTTACACTCACTGTGAGCGGGTCTCATCCGTTTGTATCGCTTTCGTACGGGAAATCCGGTCGACAAGTGCATTTGTCCGAATATTGTTGGCGTTGTTCTCCGCCTGAGCCGATTCAATTGTAATGATTATTTCCTAATCTGGGGTGGGAAGACTTTTTGACTCTCCCCGCACTGCTGTTTATTTTTGCCTCCATCCCATCCCCATGCCGCCAAAGAAAGAGAAGGCGAGCCATACACTTTTCGCTGGAGCAACAGCTGGGGCAGTAGAAGCGTAAGCGAACCATCTTTGGAATTTTCTTCTTTTATCGCCGACGGTCTCAACGCGTACCAGGATAGATTCTTGACCTATCCAACTGAATTTGTGAAAACGCGTTCTCAATTCGGTGGTCAGGTTAGTATTCATACCTCTCGGCCTCTACGACCAATATTCATAAAATGCGCAGAGAGAGAGTCCTATTTCCATCGTTAGAAGTACTTTGCGAACGAAAGGGGTTACGGGCCTCTATGCCGGATGTACAGCTCTTGTGATAGGTAATTCGGCCAAGGCTGGAGTTCGATTTTTAAGTTATGACCGTTTTAAACGGGCCCTCGCTGATTCTGAGGTGAGCATTACCCTCTTTGCGTTGTTATTGTGTGTCTTCATTTGTCAAATACTTCATTGAAGGGGAAAGTGAGTGCGCCACGAAGTCTACTAGGTGGGGCTGTCAGTTTTCGATTTCTATTTGCATTACTGATTTGTTTATTAGCGGGGCTAGGCGCTGGGATGATGGAAGCTATATTTGCTGTTACGCCTTCGGAAACGATCAAGTACGCAAATCCAGATATGAGACATCTACTAAATGATAATTAACATGATGCACAGGACAAAGTTGGTTGATGACAGCAAGCGACCTGTTCCTCAATATCGTGGATTAATTCACGGAACCTCTTCAATCATCAAAGCGGAGGGTCTTAGAGGCATATATCGCGGTTTATTCCCAGTTGTTAGTCACCCTGTCATATTTACGTCGAACAAGAATGTTGACCACTCTGCACAGATGATGCGTCAAGGAGGCAATTCTGCTGTGCGGTTCACAACGTACTCCACACTCAAACAATTCTGCCAAGGCGCTGCTCGGACAGGACAAGACCTCCCAGCAGTAATCACATTTGGTATTGGTGCTGTTGCTGGGCTGGTAACGGTGTACACTACAATGCCACTAGAGTCCGTATTTTTCTTTCCAGCATTTGGTTGTGTACCGACTCACGTTCGGTCCATAGCGTTGTCAAAACGCGAATGCAGTCGCTAGAAGCTCGTGCGCAGTATCGAAACTCGTTTCATTGTGCATATCGGATATTTACAGAGGAAGGGTTCTTCAGATTTTGGACAGGGACAACACCTAGACTAGTGAGACTAGTAGTGAGTACTTATAACATCAGTTTCAACAACCAAGTCCAACATTAGCTCTTACAGCTCTCCGGAGGGATTACATTCACGACTTACGAGCAGGTTATTCGGCTGATTGGAGGGCGGGAAAAGGAAGAATAGACAATCCGAATGCAAATACGATCGTAGAGTCTTTCAAGCATACAGCACCCTTGCATGAGCTTGCTGAACATAAATACGCTGCAAAGGGCTAATTCTATTTTTCTGCCTGGGGTACAATCGTCTCTAATGATGTGCCTCTGCTTTGGGTATATCCTGCTCTAAGAAGGACAGGAATGCCTCAGCACCAGTTGTACCTTCTGTGGTATCGGTAGTACTGGGAGCTGCAACATCCATAGCTACGGGTTCTGCCGCATCGTAAGCTGCGAGCTCAGAAGCAAGATCTGCTGGAAGCAGTGGAGCTTTTGGCGGAGCTGGAATTACATATTCCTTGACGGAACCAACATGCGCGTCCTTCACCTACGTTTGTGAGAAATTCAACAATTAGTAGACGCAAACTGAACTAGAGAAGATGGGTGCGTACCTGCGGGGCAGGTTTGTATCCCTTTAGCTCCTTGATGTAGAGGTCTTGAACAAAATCTGGGATCATAAAGAAAGAGAGAGAACCAAACACTCGGTCAGAATCGGAAAGCCAATGACACGCGCGGATATGATGAGACGACGCACCTTTTCGGACAACTGTTGAGGTGGAAAAAAGTCGAGTCTTGGAAACTGCCCTGCCCTGCATACCCACATCAAGACAAACAAGCAAAAAGATCAGTTTGTGCTATCAGAACACCCAACGAGAGTATGAGTGAGAGACGTACGGCGGTGACAGCCTGCCTAGCAAATAACATGGTGGATCTGGACCAAAAGGGAGAATTTGTGACCGTGACACAAGCCGTGATGCGGCGTAATCGAACCGGCACCCTGTCACGGTGCTACTAGTAGTCAAGCTTGAATCTTGGACATCCAACATTCTACCACAAGTATGCTCGCTCGAATCACAGCTGCACGTCGTCTACCCACTGTTTTCACTCCCATTCTCAGTCGTGCAATGTCTGATGTGCGGTCAGAGGGCAGCCTTGCTCAATCCAGGGGCACATTCAGGTTCGTCTGGCGGCCTCATGCGGCGTGGTTCACTGGCTCTAGAGAGCAATCGAGAAATAGTACTGACTTTGTGTGCACTAGTAAGAAGGAAAAAGCTCACGAAGGTATTCTTCAAACCATCAAACCGGGCTTGCTCCAGGATGACTAGAGGGCGCTTTTTATGTAGATGAGTATGCTCGAAGACACGAAACTGAGCAGTTGGAGAAGTTGAAGAAACAGGTACGTCCGTCGTTCCTTGATTTCTTTCAGCTTTTGGCTCAATAGTGAATCTTTCCTTGCTCTTCTCCTCCCCGCACCTACACAGATTGAACAGAAGAAAGCTGAATTGGTGCGCCCCATTATATTTCATCCATCAAGGAGCGATCTTACTGACCTGAGCCCTTTTCTAGTCTCAACTCGAACAAGAACACGAAAAGGTTTCCAATTCAAAGTAAACATTCGCACAAGTCCGGGGTATTACTGTTAGTATCATTTGACAACAGCGTGGACCGCATTGCTTTTATTAAGCCCAGCTTGTTACAATTGCAGTGTAATAAATAAATAGCAATCAACGCTTTACTCCATATTATTCAAGCAAGGTATCGTGCCTTGCAACTGAGCCTGAGCTTCATCAAGGACCACTTGGTCACTGATTTATCATCTGGGCTGATTATAAGAGATATTATACAGTATGTGTCTGTATGTAGAGTGGAGCTATGCAATGAAGGGCATTACTTGAGTTCAATAAGTGTAAATCGAAAGCATGCACGATGATGACGGGGCGGTATGTCAGAGGAACGCAAGGGGGAATAGAGGTTAAGGAGATGCCTTAGGAGAAAAAGTATAGGGACTTCTTAATGGTGCTGACTTCAAAGTTACCCTTCTTCGGCAGCAGAGGTAGTAACTTCGTCAAATCGATGAAGCTGTTTTGCACTTTGGCTTCTTCCAAATTTTCTACCTCGGTTCTCCGGGCATATAGATAGGCGTCACCTTTAGTCCCCCGTGGTCTCCGCTTACTTATTTTATCTGTGGATCCTTCAGCCTCCTGAGTATCCAATGGGGATTCTTCTGCTTCCGGGACTTCCGACATGGCCCCCTCGACTTCCACTGTGTTATCATCGGACCCAGTCAAGCCGATAGCCTTATCCAGAGCAGCGAGAAGGTCCTCAGAAGTAGACAAAGCCATCTCTCCTGATTGTACAGGAACATTTTCAGTCATGGTGGACGAGTTGATGATGTCAGTGAAGGTCATTTGTTCCATGGCTGTAAGTTTGTTCAGGGTGCCACCTTTAACCGACGAAATTGGCACTTTGTAACCCTTGTAACGCTCCATGAACTGTTGGATATGTTATCAGTACATTCACAAAGATTATGGAGGAAGACGTGCCTCGGCGTGAATTTTACTGAGTACATCGGAAGAATGTAACGCAACGAAGGTTTCTCGGATAATCGCAGACATCTGATCGATGCTGCAGGCATGTGTCCAGTAGGAATCATGAACAGATGCGAATGTTAAGTTTTGTGTCTATAAATTGGCGCGTTAACATGGAAATATTTAAGATGAGATGGTTACATTTACCCGACATTCAAGCGCCGTCAGCATCATATGCGTAGCATCCAAGCTATGGATAAAGTTGGGAGGGAACGCCGAAGATTGCTTGATGGAATTGACTGCATAGATATTTATGACCGTGCGGAAAGATCGAAATTGAAAAAAACTCACCAGCTGCAGGTGCATTCGGATCTGAGAGAAAGACAGTTTGCAGGGAAGTCTGCACCTGCTTTCTTTTCGTTTTTCTATAAGGCTGGACAATCGGCAAACCAAGCGGAGTAGTCCAAACAACTGTCGTCATCTGCTCTTGCTTCAACCGAGTCGCGCCTGCCGGTCGTTTGGTCGAGGTTTTGGTAGGGAGGGAGACGGCAGCGGGGAGACGCTCGGGAGGAATGGATTTCGAGATGAGCCGGGCGCACATAGTCAACCAATTCTGGATATCCTGTGCACCTGTAAACAAGTTCCCGATACACTCGATTACCTATATTCAACTCTGTTAGGTACGACAACGTCACAATCAAGGCTAAAAACAACCTTTTTCGCGACATAAGCAGCTGCACCCCAGCATTCCTCGGAGGGTATATCTCGTCTATCTTTCAACTGTTTCTCAATTTGTTCACGAGCGCCAACGTAAGTGACCCCATAGACAGTAGTCATGACCTGCAAACATAGTCATCAATGACGGAGAGCTTCACAAAGGCGCTGAAAAGGCGCTTCGTTAGACTTACGGTCTGCTTGACAACCTTCCTGGTAATTTTACCATTCACCATCTTCGCATACTTGTGGTCTTTCTGCGAGTCTTCTTCTATTCTCTTTTGTACCATGTTGGCAACATAGGTATAAACATCAGATGGTCTATCGGTGACGCCGAGGTTAACTTGCTGAGCACCCTGTGCGTCGCCACCAAGTGCGGCGTAATGTTGTAAGCCGTTACAAGTCCCATCCTGGTGCACAGGGAAGGCGGACTCATAAGCATGGGGATCTGGAGACTCCAAAGCTGTGCGGAGTTCTATACAAGCTGCAAGACATTGCCAGGGGTCATCTGCAGTTTGCCACCATCGTTTACCCTGACGACAGGAAAAGTGCTAAGACAACGGTAAATACAAACACAAACAACATACCTCAAGAGGGTTCTCAGCACTATCATAGATGTCGGTTAGATGATCGTCAACAAACTGAACGCGCTCATCAAAGCTTCCTTTATCAAAGCCATAAAGGTTCGCAGTATGAATCTTAAGCCACCTTAATCCCCGCTCGGTTAACGGCTTGGCTTCGCCAAATAGGAGTAATCCACGACTCAGGTCATCGCCAATATGATTGAGGTGTGGCGGAATTGGATAGGCACGGCCACGGAAATCAAGATTATGAGGTAGATAGAATGTATCTCCAAGGAACTGAAAGAGAATAGTTCAATCCTGGCATCGAATGATAAGATAGGTAATACAAACACTTACAGCACGTGCGATTTCAATCTTGTAGTTGACACTACAGCGATCCGAATGATTGTTCGCTTTAGCCTCACTCCAAGTCTTCTGCCGCATCAAATAAATCATCCTCGCTTTGGGATCCGTGTCATAGTTTTCCGGTTTTTCTGGTTCGGGAACATCGTAGGTTGCTGGTGGAACCTTGCCCATGCGTTCCCCAGAGTTCCATACCTTTAGCACTACATCGAAAAGTTTCCGGTTGATCTTCCAAGGTGTGCTACCTAAAACATCTAGTCCAGCGTAGACTAATTCGAGATTCCCAAGCGCCGAAGCGTGCCGAAGATAACTTTGCTGCTCCTGTGAATCCTTGAAGCGCATGACAGAAGCTGAGGTAGAAGTCAGGAGCTAATTGACGTGTGGGAAAAAACGGACGCACTCTGACTATAAAGGTAACCACCTTGGTCGTAGCTCAGCCAGGGTTTTGGTTTAACCAGCATCGGAAGCTGTCGAGGGTGTAAAGTTTCTCTCAACCCATCTCGAGACATACGCTCGGCAACCTCAGGATTAAGCCTAATAACACCAAGTTTGTGCCCACGTAGGTATTCGTAGGAATGAAAGAAAGCAGGCTGCTCTTCAGAGCTTCAACGAATTATCAGTTTCACCTCGTTTAGTAGTCACAACTGACTTACATAGTTTCGCCTGTCTTCTTCACAATGGCAGATCGCACAACAGTCGCAACGTCCATTAGAGCATCTACTAAGAAACTCCCAACCTTCACTCGAAGAACTTGGGTCCATGCGGAAGCCCATTCCTCTGAATCCTCCATATATTTCCTTGCAGCAACTCTACGTGCATGTAGATCACGGTATCCCATCTTGGTAAAGAAATTGTGTTCTCCTGCACGATTAGAACTGGTAGGAACATGAATGTTATTCCGCTTGCACATCTCAGCCTTGTGCTCAAGTTCGACGGCTTTCCCAATGGTCAAAAGCGCCCGTGCAGTTTTCATTCCCTCGCTTACTCCACCTGTTCCCTGAAGTCGCATCAATTCAAGGATCGTGATCAAGGAGAGCTTCTCCGCAGAGACCATGGATAAGAAAGGTCCAAGACGCGTGTGAGCCTTACTTTCAGCTGAAAGTAGATTTGTTAGAAAATGCATACGAAAAAAGTGAGAAATGCTAACGAATTTTTGCATCCGAATTGATGACGTCTGCAATTTCGCTCTTCAACCGCTGTTGCAGCTTCTGATGCCAATCCCACATCCAGCGCTGAAGATGTGAACTGTTCAGGCGGTTATCACCAATACCGAGCTCCTCGAAGATTTCCACCTGACGCTTGAGTCGTTCCGTCGCGACCTCATACACAGAATCCTCCAATAATTTTTGCCTTGTTGCAACATCATCGGGCAGAACACGACGAGCAAGTATCAGTTGCCCTAAATGCTTCCTAAGAGTATCTAGGTTGAATGGGACTTCGTACTCCGGTTCCTGTGGCGGTTCCGCGACTTCAATGATGCTGCCGTCCGCTGCATGCGTTGGAGCAGGATCTCGCTCCTAAATTATACTTGTTAGTCATTGGTAATGGCAAATAGGGCAGTAAATGTACCTTTATTCGCAGGACGGGCATGGCTTCTGGAACGTCTTGAAGAGGGTCAGGTAGTAGTTTACTTCCAAGGGTCCGCGTATGGCCCAGCTCGTCCATAACAGAAAGGATATTCATCTCCACTGCAGTTTTAGAAAGGATCTTGATCATTTCTGCAGCGTCTTCGTCGGAGTTCACAGAACGGCTAGCAATGACCTTGGCAACAGGAATTTCTCTATCCACAATTCCACGCAAGATTGCTGTAGGATCTGACATCTCCACCTCCGTCACAGGATTTGGTGACTCGGAATTGAACCTGAAAACTTGTAAGAGGTAGAGAGATGTCATACTGATGGACAAACCTCAACCAGGCTGTCAACATAATCGCATAGGTGTTTGCGTTGGGGTGAGCAATCTCCTTGCCCGACTCCATAGCGTCGAACAAGGTCCAAGCGTCCTCTAGCCACAAAACGTTGTTCTCTGGATCCTTGTGCGTCGCCATGGAAAGGAAAGTTTCTAAGAATGAGTTATATAGGCGGACGTCAAGAATGGCATCAGCCTTGGTCGACTTTCGCAACCGTTCGAAAACCTGCTTGGCCCGAGGAACATCATAGAAGTTGTGTAAGCAAGCATCAATGACCGCAAGTAAATCCTGAGTAGGTGAATCAGTGAAATAAAAGTCATTTAGGTTGGAAGTCTGGTCCGCCGGCAGAGGAGTGGGCAAAATCGTGTAAGGTACGCGTCGTCTTAGAAAGCCATGCATGTCTTCGCGGAAGGGTGAATTGCTGTCATGAATAGCTTCTTGACTGTGCGGCAAGAAAGCAGGATAATTGACCGAAGCATGTACAGTCGGTACAGCGAAAGCAGGGGCATTGCGAGATTTTGAAGGAGTGGAATAAAGACGAGCAGGTCTAGGTAAATTTTGACGGGAATACGACACCAAAGTCGTCTCGAACCCTTTTATGGAGCGTTTACTGAGTGGGATCATCGTCGCTCGTCGTGACGAAGATGCTCCAGGCCAAAAACTGGCGTATAACTTTCGAATCAATCGCTGACGTAAGCGTATTTCCTTTGTTGCATACGATGGTGAGGCTAATTTTCTGCTACATACAACTGCTGTGAAATCTCTTACTGGTTTGGTTCGGACCTTACGCGATTATATGATTCTTATTTGCGGTCACTTCGGATGTAATCCGTTTGCCCGACGACCTCCCCCTACGAATGGACACGAGCTATCCGAACGACATAAACATTCGCTATAGGGATTAGCTTGCGCTTGATAGCGCGAACAATTAAATAAATTGGCCAACAGCATTTAGCCCCCCGATCTCTCCTTAGTGGCAGTGACGTTCGGCAGGTGCTCCTCTCAAAGGGTTTTACCATCGCCGCAACAGCTGAATTTTCATGTTCTGACTACAAACTTTATTCTCGATGAGAGGTCTGCTGGTATCGTGAGTCAAACAAATTCCGACTTGGTTAGTTTACAAAGAAGCTCTGAACACTATCCGACTGGTTCCGAAAGTACGTATCTTATGTCCTACATTTATTGTCTTTGTTTCTTGCTCAGTATCCCATCTCGCGCCCTTCAATCAAAGCCCATTATGATTAGAAACTCTCTCGCGGAAATAATTAACCTCGAACGCAATGTTCAACCTTCGATGCATCAAATTCGATATTTCGGCAATTTTACAGAGCGTTGTGTCTGTACCTTGGCTGTGTTTGACAGGCAGCCGTCTTCGTGGATTTTATTTACCACTGCTTCTTTAATGTTCAGTGGTTGACACAATTCCCATCGTTCGCGAATGTTTGCTCGTGGCAGATTATGCAGTACATGATCACGCTTTTGATGACAGGTTATAGACATGCGCATCATCTTGGATCCACTACAAATCCTGTATTCCAAGACATGCTGTCATGCTGAGTTATACACATTGTTTAGCAGTATATTTGGGGGTCAAATTTTTAGAAGTACAGTTGACACCCCTATAACCCATACCCCTCATTGACAGTCCAGGCTATGGGTTATGGGGGTTACGGGTTTGAAGGGGTCAGGCTAACTATTGGTTTGAAAAATCACAAAGAAGTGAAGCAAAGGCACCACTCATGAACTAATAATGAAAGGCCTGGGCCTGAGAGCTTGGCCTGGGCTTTGAAAATCATAATCCAGGCCAAAAGAGCCCTGGCCTAGTGATGGGCTTGCTTGGCTGGCTCGGCTCGGACAAGTATAGCATCAATCTCACCAATTATGTTGTGGCATAGCGTTTTCACACGACCACTCCGCCACCATGTTCGACCCCCCCTACCCGCCCTACGATCCCACGGATACCAACGGGTACGATTTCTCTAGGTAACTAGTATATACCAAATCTGACCCTTTGCATAGGTTCTCGTGAGCAGCTCCCTTTAATTGTCTCCCTGCGTCTACCGCCCGTTGCTCATTAACCACCAGCTTTGAGACTGTCGTGAAGCGATGGCCTGTGATTCTCACGAACATCATAGATGTGGTTTATCGTTCAAATCACGATCTTCAAGTTTCCTTAACACCCCAATCCTCAGAATCTGAACAACATGTTGCTGAAGGAAAGGCGATCATTGAGAAGATAAGCAGGTTGAAGTCAGATATGGCCAGGGATAAGCCTTTGGAGTACGTTGTGTTTTCTTGGGCTACACTCGCGACTGTTCTTCTGAGAGAAAAAAAAATTCTTCTCAAGACCTATTCAGAATGATGGAGAAGCCCTTGTATCGACCTACAATACCGAGCTAGAAAATCTTGTCAAAGCTGGAAAAAACACATGGTTCACAACTCCTTGGCTCTTCGCAGAGTAATCAAGTACCTTTCTAAAAGATCACTCTTTATCCTGAATTATCCACAGATGCTATATGTAGGTGGACATTGACGTTGGACGCAAACAATCGATCATTGACATCACTTGGGGAACAGATATAGAATGATCAGGTCGTATTTTGCTCAAACGACGTACTGGAAAACACTCGATCCGTTCGTCTCTCAGAAGAATGAGACTTTCCGGAAAAGTAGCTCTGCCATTCACCGTAAGTAATTCACCACTGCACTGGTGCTAGCGCGATAGTCTCGTCACTATTTTATGCAGAACTCGCTACAACCATGCACGAACTCGAGTCCGAAAAAGACGTTGTCGCTTCCGATCCAGAAAAATTATCTATATTGCTCAAGGAGATGATCCAAATGTGC
>QGOD01001859.1:18618-47991 GCA_003313065.1 Sarcodon sp. MG97
CTCTGCTCACACATCTTACGATCGAAGACATCAGTCGTCTGCAGACTGTAGGGCGGGAAGCTCAGGGATCCCGCCAAAAATTCATTCTACGGGACGATCAGGTCAGTCTTTTCTTGCTGTACGGGGATATATATAATTCACACGCGGAACGCAGGACAAGGTCTGGACACACGTAAAAACACTAAAAAATGCTAGAGTTGACTTTATAATGGACAATGCCGGATTCGAGGTATGTCATGTCATGTCGATGTTGTGGTGTAGGAACAACGGTCACGATTTTTGTTCTCAGCTCTTTACTGATTTAGTGTTTGCGGACTTCCTTGTGACCTACACGCCTCACGTTTCGAAAGTGGTCTTCCAGTACGCCTTCTATCACCCCCCTTTATATACACGTTCACTCTAACTTTGTGGCCAAGCCCGAAACTCATTCCCTGGTTTGTATCAGATGTAACACCTCCGGATTTTGCGTCTACCATCGAGTTCCTCTTAGATCCGACTTTCTTTTCGACCCCGGCCTCGCCTGAAGGTGAACATCTGAAGACAATGGTGTCACGCTGGTCGTCATACATAGCCGACGGGACTTTCAGCTTGTCAGTCCCGATGGAAACCCCACTGGGCGGTGCCGCAGGATCTTCTTTAGCTGAATTCTGGACGTCGCCGTTCCCATATTGGGATATGCAGAGCAGGGATCTCAAGCTGTGGACAGAATTGGAGAAGAGTGGACTGGTTGTGTTCAAGGTCTGTTCGAAAGTTTTCAGCCGAGTCGGGTCGTAACTGACTAGCGACCTCAATACAGGGAGATCTCAAGTAAGATACAAGTTCCTCCCATTTGACTCGTGTTGAAAATAGTTCATGGATTCTAATTCTTTGACTACCCTACTTTTCAGTTACCGCAAGTAAGCCCACTTTTTCTCTCTTATCATTTTCATCTTTGATATGAACTTCTCGTGTAGACTTACTGGCGATCTCCAATGGCCTGTCTCTACGCCATTCGAGACTGCTATTGGCCCCTTGGCAGGGTCCTTCCCAATCCTCAGTCTTCGGACCAATAAAGCAGACGTCGCGGTTGGAATCGATCAAGACGTTGCTGACAAACTAGACAAGATCGGAGAGAGGTGGAGAGTCAATGGACGGTAAGATCCTCGTTGCGTCGCCTTCGAATTACCGAGAGTTGAACAAACCTCCACAGTTATGCGCTTGTGTCGTTTTTGCCCAAGGCCAGCATTTAGAATAGAGATAGATGCATAGCATGCTAGATTGATGCAGTGAATACTTGTACCTTGTACCCGGGAAGACATGGTGTATCGATTCTGGGTAACAAAAGAGCAAGAAGACAGTATAATACACGGCGTTTGTGATAAGAGATAATAACGATCTAATCTCTACGAATGTAAAACCCCGCCGCATGAAGCAGTGTGGCCATCTATAAGATAAAGATCGGCAGAGCTTCAAACTGCGAAAAGGTGAAACGTACTTGAACTTTAGCAATACTCCTCAGCTGATAAAAATCGAAGCCCTCCCTTTCGCTCAGATCACCTGTTAGTAGAACCTATATGAGCACATTTCACAAAGATATAACGATATCCCTTACCAGAGTTGTGATACATCGGGTCGGCAATTGGACCTGCACGTTCAAAAACTTGTGTTGCAGGAAACCCATTCTCGTGAAAGCTCTGGTGATCACTGCAGCACGCCTAGAATAATTGTGATTCAGGGCGTATACAACACGATGTGAGTTGGGCTTACTGCTGTGAACCCTACAGTCAATTCTGGGCTATATATACTGGACAAATTTGATACTAATTGAGCGACTTCAGGTGTTCCAACACTAGGGGGCATCACATAAGTACGGGGTGCGGATGGTTTTATGTTTCTTCAACTAACGTACAATTTCGGAAGTCCTAACTGAGGGGGCTCCCCCGCAGCGTGATAAGCTAACATGTCCGCTTGAATCATCAGTGTGATATTAGCGCCTTCTTGCTTGAGTTCACCTGTAGAATTACGATTGTTAATGGGTATCCGAGTGTTGGTCGTGTTACTTACGAGCATACGCGCGAGATCCAAAGAGTCCCTGCTCCTCACCAGCCTGAACCAGCAATGATTAAAATCAGGTCTACAAAAAGAAAGATGCTAGACTTACGAAGGCAACAAGCTCCACTTTAGAATCGAATGAAATGTGCTTGCGTGCTATGGTGTGGGCAATAGCTAAAAGAGCAGTGACGCCAGAGCCGTCGTCATCGGCGCCAGGATGTCTGGTGCTACCAAAGGAGCCACGACTGTCGTAGTGTGCGCTGATGATAACAGTTCCAGTAGTGTCTGTATTGGATGGATAACGGCTGTCCGGTTACTATGCGTTGAGCTTCAAAATAGACATAATCAAACTAGTGTGACATACCAAATCACGTTAGGGGCGAATCCAGTCAAGAAATCCCTCAATTCGCACTTTGCGCCATTGTCTTGAAATCTCTCCTTCAACCAAGCAGCAGCAATTCGGGAACCTTCAGAGAACGAGTGCCTCGAGATGATTGGAGACCTCAGGTCCTCGCCAGTGAGATATCTGATGTCGTTGCGCATTTCAGGAATGGAGAGGTTGTTAACGATTGACGCTATCTCTGGATCAAATGCGACTTTGCTAAGCAGATGCTTGATGAAATCGACTGCTTCAGACGGGACAGGAAGAAGGGATATAGGAGAAGATGGTATAGACACTGCTTTGAAAAACCTGGGAAGGATGATGTCGATTCGAGGAGAGAATGAGGGATGAAGAGCCAAAATAGCCGACGAATCGGTTTGATACAAGATGGCATACTGATCCTGGGTATTCTGAGAAGAGGTTATGGGAAGTTGACTATTGAATACCGACTCGTGTCCGAATCCTGAGACTGCTAGTTTATGCAGCTCATGCATGAAATCCTTGCCGTCCTCGACGAAGGAAGGTACTGCTGTTGCTTCGTCCACTGCAATCGCCTGTATGAATACAAGCTCCTTGTCCATCATAGATGCTATAGCACTTGCAGGTTGTGGGAGAATATTCTTGACAGCATTGTGGCAGTCGTTGTTCAAGATGAAAAGGCTGTCCCTGCCGTAGGTACCATAGAAGCTATCGGAGAGACAATTACCCGTTGAAAGCTGTACTGGGTCGACTGTTGTCGTTAGAAGAAAGGCAAGGGGAGCATACGGTTGAACGAGCATGTCGACGTTGTCGTTTGGATCGCACTCTACACGAGGAAACGTCAAGATCGCCAGCCATTTGTTTGGCTAAGGCATGTTGGACAAATAATTTCCTTATTTTCCGTTTTGGGGGCAACTAGATTTTTCTTTGGTGAAAAGTCGACAAATACTACTTTTGGTGTTGTAGTTTTGATTTTAGACATGAAACTAAACTAGAGTATCGACGACTACTTCAAACTCCCTAACACCCCTGTCGCACCACATGATAGGCTTAGATCGTTGACTGCTGATTCGAGGCTAATTAGCATTATTCCCCCTCTGGCGGGCTACGCGTAAAGCTCCAGGGATTGGGCACTTCACCAACAGAACGAGCATCTAGTCTTATACTTGTCACATAGTTTCATCTGTAAGTAGTTATCCGGCCATTCTTAATTTGGTATAATTTCTATTTTTGGTAATTTTAGATGATGGTGGTCTCAAACTTTTGGGGTCAAAGGAAACTCTCCGAACGCCAGCCGCTTGCTTGTGATACATAAATTTCTATCGTACAGATGTAGTCTGAGTCAAATATGGTATAACCCGCACCGTGGAGAGAAGTCGCAGTGTTAAAGACCACCACGACCGTAGTGAAAAGGGAGGAATATGACAAGTTCCGCAAGTTAACTGACCTACTCTACCAGTGGCTGTAAATCCAAATTATAAATTTTATTCGCAGTCTCGAATAGAGCGCGCTTGACAACATAACATGCCTGCTCTTCGGTCAGATCACCGCGGTCTACGGTTTCAGAGAGGACCTAGTAGCATAAAATTGAGTGACTAAAAAAACACTACAGACCTTTCTCACCTCGTAGATGATTTCTCTCGATTGGATCGTACCAAGATAATATGTTTCAGGTAACCTACTCCCTTATAAAAGGAAATAGTTAGGAGTATTTGTCTGTGAGTGCTTACCAATGACCATCAGCTAGTCTAAATGAGAAATGTATTCGAACCCGGGATGAGACAGCACTCACTAGACCACATGATCTTGTTGGTTGGACATAGCTCAAGGACTTGTCTGAGGACCGCGCGCTGCCCTTCTGCGCTGAGGAGGAGAAATATTTCACCAAAATCGAGGTAAACATTCTTGTAGACTGCGGTTAAATAGCCGGCTTCGCGGGTGTATGGATAACTGGAATGAAGGAGAACGAATATAGTATCTGGGTATGCTTTTATGATAGGTTGCATGTGGGCTGGGGAGGACAAGAGAAGCGTGATGTCATTGTCTCCAAGACCAGTATGAAACTGGACTGCGCGAAAAATGAACAGACAGCAGAAAAAGGTAAACGGTAGTTCGTACCAGGTTTCTTGTGCTTCCCAGCTACATCGAGAGTGGTTCGAACTACAAAGTCGTTGAATATTTTGTCTTCAAGACGGATGTTTTGTGCCCCCATAGCGATATATCTAGTAAAAATGGTACCAAGACACTCTGTGACTTCTGAAATGGGACAAGAAGTTGAGATATTTAGGCCCGTCCGATAACAAGCTACTGATTTGAATCCAACCACCTGAGGATCCAAAGCGCTAGTAGTGAGCGAGGAGCCGAGTTTCAACGAAAATTGTGAAAACAAGTTGGCAAGTTCATTCGATGCAGAAAGGTCTGCACAACTGAGAAGGCTATCACGATTTTCGTCGAACAAGGACTTTAGGAGGTCCTATTACTCAGAATGTCAATTTCCAAGTCACTGAAGCAGTGAATTCATTCCTCACTTGAGCAATTGCCTCCACACGAACAATTCGCTTCGCGGGACTCTTGGTGAAACGACTGTGCCAGGCAACATCCTGACTACCGGCAACATCTCCCAAGCCATCATCAAGTAATAAGCATTGTATTCCAGTATTCTTCATGGACATGTCACACAGCTGGTCGTAAGGAATTGCCTCCCTAGCAGATTTAATATCATCCAAACTGGCAGATTTGTCGAGACCATAGAGGTCTGCAAGTTGCCTTATCGCTCGATAACAAGCAAGAGTATGGATTGCATCTTCCGTCAAGGCCGAACCTTGTGCTTCGGATATTATGATTTCGAATGGAATGGCAGAGAGGTACTCTGGTTTGGACAAAGGGTGTGCATGATTGTCAATAGCTGGATAGTTGAACGCGATATCTTTCAAGCTCATGGTGGTAAGGGTCAAAGTTGAGAGATAGCGTCACGTGGCGGACCGTTATCAGACAAGGAATTTGCCCCGCCGGACATTTCCGACATGACGGAGGAGAACCCCAACGACGACCATCTTTCGAGGACGGTGACAATACTCTACGCTACAGAGACTGGGACAGCTCAGGATGTTGCGAACCGCATCGCACGCCACTGTCGTGCAGTGAAATTTCAAGCCCGAGTCGTCAATATGTTGCGTTACCCTCCCGTATGACCTTTATACTACTTCAACGACTTAATCTAATGCTCGTGTCTCTTTTGCGGAGCAGTCGGATTTCATTCTCGAACATTTTATATTATTTGTGGTATCTACAACAGGCTCTGGCCAAGAACCAAGATCAATGACGCCTCTTTGGAACGTGTTACTTAGGGCCAACCTGCCTACGGACTTGTTGGAAGATATCCACTTTGCCGTCTTCGGGCTTGGCGATACTACCTATGAGAAATTTTGTTGGCCTGCAAAGAAGCTGTCGAGGCGGATGCAAAGCCTGGGTGCTACCGAAATATGTCCCAGGGGCGAAGGTGATGAACAACACACGCAAGGGTTCGTGTACCATACGACCTGGATGCCGTACATCTATTGACAAGTGCTCAGAATAGACGGTGCTCTAGTTCCTTGGTTGACACGATTATATGAGGCCATACTGGAATATTATCCACTACCTATAGGATTTCAGGTGCTTGAAGACAACGGTGTACCTCCTGCACGGGTATCAATGAACAAGATATTCTTATCCAAAGAAGACATTACGGACCCGCTAGACTACGATCCCGGATACCATTCTGCCACCGTTAAATGCAATCTCCGAATAACCGCCGAGGATTGGTACCAAGATGTAAGACACATAGAATTCTCTTTTGATCACGAAATCGAGTGAGTTCAGAGCTGATCGTATTGTTGTTGTCCATTTCATGAAGTTAACAGATATGAACCCGGAGACGTTGTAGTGATAAATCCAGATATATCATCAGTAGATGTGGATTCGTTCTTGATTTGTATGGGGTGGGAGAACATTGCTAATGATCCTTATTCTATTGAGCACATCATGAAAGGTAATCCATAAAATTGTCGTTATGATCGATACTGATTTCTATTTATTTAAGATCAAACGCTACCTGACCATTTACCAACTGTCACTACGCTTAGATTCCTCTTTACGCGTTATCTAAATATAAATGCAGTACCAAGACGATCATTTTTTGAGATCGTCCGTCATTTTTCCTCTAGCGATGTAGAACGTGAGAAACTGGAAGAATTTGCGTCGCCAGACGGTGCAGTAAGTTTATATCGGCATGCTATCCATGATCAAGAGTTAATTTTCCATCACAGGAGGATTTGTACGATTATAGTCAAAAGGTCCGACGAACGATACGTGAAGTTTTGGAAGAGTTTAGATCAGTCAAAATACCCCTCAACTATATTTTCGACGTCTTCCCTCTTCTATTGCCAAGAAGCTTCTCTATTGCTAGTTCTTCCAAGGTAGTGGTCATTCATGACACATATATGTCCGTAGTGCTCTAACGAATGCATTTAAAGCGTCATAACCAGGAAATCCACTTATGTGTAGCTATCGTGAATTATCGCACAAGACTTAAAATTCCAAGACGCGGTGTGTGCACCTCATACCTTGCTACTTTACGCATCGGTGAGCTTGTAGTAATTTTCATTTCCATTCTATAGTCAACTTTTTGAGTAGGTGACACACTGAGAATTGGCGTTGAAAAAGGATTCATCAAACTTCCTAAGAATCCCGCTACTCCTGTAATTTGTGTTGGACCTGGAACAGGTGTTGCTCCGATGCGCGCAGTGATTGAGCATCGACTAGTAGCTGGTGCCAAAGGTGATCGCGCTGCTACGTCATATGTTGTCAGACCCTTATCAATATTTTCACCCTCTACAGATAATACGCTTTACTTTGGGTGTCGTTCTGCAAGTAAAGACCAACACTACGCTTCCGAGTGGAAGAGAAATTCCGATAACGGTAATCTCGTATATCGACTAGCGCCATCCAGGGACGGGCCCGAAGGCACAAAAAGGACATACGTCCAGGATCTCATGATGCAGGATTCGAAACGAATCTGGGAGGCTGTTGACCAGAAGGGCGCATACCTGTATATTTCCGGGTATGTTTTCTTCTACTTTCATCTTCACGTTCTCCAATGAAATGAAATGGGTTGTTGAACACTGATGGGAATGCTCCTACTAGGTCATCGAATAAGATGCCAGCTGCCGTGAGAGGTGCGGTCATGTTTGCTGCGAGGGAGGAAGGGGGGAGGACCAAGGAGGAAGCGGCTGTGTATGTAATGGCACTGGAAAAATCTGGGAGACTGATCGAAGAGAGCTGGAGTTGACTTGAATTGTAGGATCGTGTATTGGTTACCTTGTTATCTGATTGATCAATACGAGGAATGATGCGATCCCCAGCTCTGCGGAACAGAGAGGGAAGGGGGCTAGATTGAAAGAAGCTCTCGTCCGTGGTGCGATAAGCGCTTTGACAATGGATATTCTCTACGAGGATGGGGTAAATATCAAATGAGCACACCATTATGCAGCGGAGAGAAGGTACTCCACCGACGAAACCCTTCCTGGCTCTCGCATGCTTCATATGCTATTTACTACCTCAAGGCCGAATAAGAACCCGAGTGATGTTATTACAATTCAAGCCCGCATACATGGAAGCTACTATTTAATACAACTTGGCTATGTAGACGTAAAGTATCGGTAGCAATGCATGACTGGGTATCTCCGACGGACTCGAGGGCAGCCTCTTGTCGAGTCTCCAACCTCCGAATCCCATTGGTTAGCACAAAAAATCGACATCAAGAAACACACGATCCCCACTGATCATTCGGCGGAGAATCAAGTCTAGCAGCTCCCTCTGATACACTTGCTTAGCTCCATACCCACATTCACTCCTTCAAAATATGCTCCATGTAGAAAACCTTCCGTTTTCCAATCCCGAATGAAGCGAATAAGAGAATATGTAAATAAATAAAGATCAGCAAACGATTCAAGGAAGAAAAAACATTGGGGACACAATCGTAAACTCCGTTCCCCAGAAGAAAAAGAGATGCAACTCACCAAAATAATCCTTACTCGTGTGTTCACCTGCAAACCATACCCTACTCCCGCCAACTGGTGCCCTCAAACTGTTATGATGTTCATCAAAAAACGATGCCGGCCAATTCGAATATGATCCTCGGAATAGAGGATCTTGGTGCCACCTCTCGAAGTAAAAGTCCAAGGGCTGTGGGAGTCCACCTTGCGCAACATGCGGAAACATTTTCTCCAGAGTAGACATGACTTCGGCCTGAACCTCAGCGTTGGAGAGTGATTCGATGCGTTGTGAAAAGTCACCCTGTGGTTATGCTGATGTTAGTAAGGTGGGCTACATGAACGATGGCTCGGGTTTATGATCATGATCCGGTCGAGTTCAGGCATGAAAGGGGAAGAAAAATAAGACAGACCGTTACCACAGCGAATAAGATCCCTGAGCCAGGGAGGAAGTTGGGGTGATCGAGGCTCTGCCAGACGGGATATCGTCCACGTTCGGAATCAGCGTAGAGGCCCATCTTGAGTACGCATATACATATAAGTTTCGACACCGCAGCAGATTCATTCGTCGTGATTGCTTACCTCGGTATCGAACCAAAACTTGTACGGAAATTGTATAAAAATCTTGGTGAATGTGGCCTGGAAAAACGGTAAGTATTAATTGAATAAATGTATTTTTGCCAGCATCAAATGGTGGTTTGTGGTAAAAAGAACATGACCGACCATCCTCATGCTATGAATCCCCTCCAACTTCCATAGAGGCAAAGTAGGCTCGAATTTCACATCGTCATTTTGCAGCACTCCCAAACTGAAAGTGACGATAGCATAATCCGCAGTCAATGATCTTGACCCGTCTACCAATGTCACCTCAACGCCTCCATAAGGCGAATACGATATCTTCTTGACAGTAGAATTCAACATCACACGTCCGATGTCTAAAAACCCATTCGCTTCTTGTTGAATTAGCGTTTTAAAACCTCTTTGATCGACACACAGGTGGTTTTCATTCGAAAAACCTCCCGCACGAACATCAAATGTGTAGTTGTGTGCCTAATGGAGAAAAAAAAAACGTCAGGAACAGAGGCGACAGTTGGGTTGGGGTCATTTTATTCACCCAAGAAGACGCCATCCAACTTGTCTCCTCGGGCGTTTGAGCACTATTCAGATAGTTTTTAATTGGATTAGTTCATTGCACGTATCTAGTGAATAGTACCGTTCCCGACTTACAATTCAAAATCAAACGCATGATATTCTGACGCCATCTGATGTGGAGTCCGAGGCTTAAAGCCGGTTATAGAATACCCAGTCCGCGCTGAAGCGTCATGCATGTCCTTCTTCAGACGCTCACCTATGGGGTCCCATGATCAACAAACAAACCTCATGAAAACAAGGAGTGCTTACCGGCAGAAACGACAAGGGTTGAATAAGCATTGACCGCAGTACCCACTTCCTCCTTGAAATCGACCTCACCCGTCTCGTCATATGTGGCTGGTGGTAACGTAATAAAAACCAGTATCTTTAGCGATGCTCTGGCGATAACGCAAGTAGGAGATGATCACGAGAAAAATACTGACAAACATTATCGAAATAATCGTTCAGGGACGTTTTCAGAGCATACTTTTTGGCGAGTGCGTGGATAGGGTTTTCCGGTCCGTATCCTTGAACCCAGTTGGCGCCCGTTTCGACGGTATACGTTCCCGATGAAGCTCCGAAAGTCCGACTCTTCATGCGTCCACCGATCTCATGTCCAGCTTCGACGATAAGAAAATCTGAAATACCCTGCTCAACAAGTGTCCTGGCAGCGATGATACCAGCAACGCCGCCTCCTAGAATCAACACGGTAGTGTCCTTAGGGACGTGCTGAGACGAGTCATCCTGGTTGTCTGGCCTGAGAGGGATGGAAAGAGAGTAGACAAGAGCACAATGAATCGACAAGACGGCATAGATACAGTGGAGAAAAGTTGATAAGAGCATAGGTCATTTGGTCCGGGTATCATAAATATGCCAAGATTATATATTGTAGAGAGTTGGGGTGAGATGTACAGAAGAGTCGACTTATCCTCATGTCATGCTTCCGATAGCTTGATCCGTGAATTTGGAGCGATAAGTGAGGGGTGAGACATCGCTTCCAGGAAGAGAGATTTTTGTGCGCTCCGTGCTGAATATGTCTTAGTCTGGCACTCTTTCACCAATTTTTGGGGGACAGACGGAGTTGAACGAAGCTTATCTACTAAAGCTACCCTTTGTCTTCCTGATACATGTTACGGCATATACTAGATCCGAAATATATTATTCAACATGTACTAGGGGTCAACGAGCTTCAACTTGGACAGAGACAGCGCGCCCCCAAGCAAGGTTAAAGTTCTCGGCTCCCGACTCCTATTAACTAGTCCTGGCACTAGTAGTATTAGTTTGGCACCAATAGTAGCACCGTGACATACTAGAGAACAACTCGTACATCAAACCGAACTTGAAGGCATTAGGACCCCCAGAATTGATTTGCCGCTTGAGAGGAGTAAGATAAGCAAAGTATTATATTATGTATTGTGAGAAATGGGCTGACAGGATAAACATGGACTCACATTGGATCCAACTTCATTCGCGCACGTTATACAATACCGGGGATCCGTCACAAAGGTCATAGTGTGAGTGCATCGACATCATTAGGGCACGTCGCGCAAAACTCCGTTCCAAGGTATAGCTTCATCCCTATTGGCCTGTATATCCAGACTTCTCCTGTGTCCAACCCTCCCAGATCGTAATGTTCCCTCTTCGGTAGCTGAGACGTGCTCACGCTTTGCTCAACGACCTCCAACCTTCCGAGCTCTTCAGGCATGAAAATTTCCCCATCCGCTGGCCTCTTCGAAGGATTCGTATCCTGCACAACAATTGACGTGTGATCCGGTGCACCTAACATCGCCACCCCTCTACCACGTCCAGGTACATCCATCACAATCTTCACCGACCTCCATTGAACTATATCTCCCCGACGTACCCTATCGTCCCCTCCACGCCATCTACCCGCTCTTCTCCCATTTTCTACCCTAAACCACGCGATAAGGTGTCCGTGAGTATGACTCAAGCTGGGAATAGGTTTCGGCACATAATCATATTGTTCAAAACACTTGAGCGCTTCAGCGGCCAGATCCCAGCACTCTCCACGTGCGCAGTACTGTCGTGATTCGACATACATTTCAGCAAACGAAGCAATTGTTTCACCATACGTTGTGTGCGCATCAATCAACGTTTGTTGATCCAAAGACTTTGGCCGGGGAAGATACCGCGCACCGCGTCGCACTCTATTTGGATCTGAAGATCCTACCGTGGAAAACGAGACAGTACACCAACAGACGCTCAGATCTTGACAAACCACACCGTACCAGGATTCTTGATTGGTACCACAGGTTTGTGAACTCATCTGCCAGATGTCGCCAGGCGCGAAAACTGGTGGGGCTGATGGCGGATTTGTGGCGTACCATGCATGATCCCAGTGGGTGGATGGATGAAAATAATGAGCAATGTCAAGGGCTGCACTGCCATGTGTCGATTCGGGAGGATACGTCATGACAAGATCAGTAGCATCTAATAATAATAAACGACAAGGTATGATCAGTCGAAGGTCCCAATGAATTAAAATGGCGAACCTGAAGATAATGATATTGATTCATTGGGTGATGGCCGGGGCTTTGACCAAAGAGCTATCTTGGGCTACGTACATCAGTAACTTGACTCCGGTGAATACTAGAGAGTACAAACAGGGCCAGGAGCAACGGGAACAACAGGGGCAGGAGACCCAATATTTCCCAGATTCGCCAAAGAACTGCCAGGCTGAGTGGAATTCCTCGCCGCAAGGTTCAAAAATGGATTCTTGCTCTTGCTAGAAGAAGGTATAGGTTTATTGAGATAGCGAGCGAAAAATTCATCCAGCCAGCTGAAAAATGCTTTCTTGTCCTCCGGGGATAGGTTGGCCCAGTCAATCTCCGTGAACTCAGTCCGGCGAACGGGGGGATTCGGACGAGACGGTGGAGGTGGCGGGACAGCGGTTGGTACAACATCGGGCCTTGTACTGCGAGATGGAGGGGGCAGAGGTGGTGCATTTGAATTAGTAGTTGCAGGTCTATTAGCAGAAGGTGGTGGTGGGAATTTGGGAGGCGGTTTTGCCTCGGTAGGCGGAAGAGGTGGAGGCTTGGTCCGCTGATACTCGGGATCCATGACGTCCAGATTCTTGGAAGAATGACTTTTGTAACGGTCCTTTGTACTGGATATCTTGGATACTGTAGCATCCTTTGCTTGAGAGGCTTTCGATTTCAGATCTATGGTGTTTCATGTTCACGGAATGGTGATTAAAAAGTAAGAAGGTAAAAGTAAGATCCTGGAGAACATTTCTTGAGAATGATATGCATGTAAGCGGTCACCTGCAAAAGATGGAGCCATTTGGCGATATTGTAGTCGATGCTAGAGACGAGTAAAGACAAGAGTCGGCAGAAGCCTGAGTGAACTGCCGCCCTTGGTTTCATTTGTGGGTACAGTTCCTCTCGAATCCCACCACCACCACTGACTCGAACAAAACAAAACACACAGTGGAAAGCCGCTCTCAAGCGAGACGCACGCATAAGCCTCAACTATTACAGTCGAATTCGTCCCAGTCTTCTTATCTGCAGTCCACCTCTATACAAAGGGATTTAGTTCTATCTGGAAAGTATTGTTTCTGCAGCCCAACTGTCACGTCTATTGCTCATTTCCGACCTTCTGATTAATCTAATGGATCATCGTCGTCTCTAGTAGTGAACTATGTACCAGATCCCGTCCGGTAACCTTTGGATCTAGACTCAAACTCATTCTAACTTGATCGCTGTCGTTGCCTTGGTATGTCGACTCCAGCAACGGATCCCACCCACTGTTACTAGATTGAAGGGAATAATATACATGGTCTATGGATTTTTCATTCATCTAGCTCGTCCTCTTCTTCATCGTCATCTCCGCTCCCAGCTGTCTGGTGCCTCGTTGATCCTAGAAAGTCGGCTTGTACCATTGCAACAACTGCGTCCATCGCTGCACGCGACATTCGTGGCACAGCGCCGGGCCGTAATAGAGGATGATTTTCGGGGTTGAGTTCCTCTTTCTCGCTGACTACTACACTAGACCCATCAGAATCTCCGCTATGTGCACTATCGCTCTCATCTTCGTCACCAGCCGTTTCTTCGTCTTCTGAACTCTCGTCTTCTGATGATGCAGTGATATCTTCCTCCAGGTCCGACGTATCATAATTTTCATCTTCCAGATCAGACTCGTCCTCTGCCATCGGGTTAGACGACAGGTCCGGAGGCCCATTTTTAACAATCTCCTTCCCTTTTCCTTTGGGATCTTCTTTTATCACGTCAACTTTCGTTCCGAAAAGGTGGCTGTATTTCTTGACCCATCGCGTGATCCCGTCTTGCTCTTTCCCGTCAACCATCCCAAAATCAGTCTCCACGCCATCGTCTTCATCCTCTTCGTCCGAACCGTCCTCGTCTTCTTCACTTTTGGCGACCTTTCTCCTCAGAGTAACGCTACACGTTCGTCCTGTGGCGCTCAACAACCGAAGTCCACCCCCATTATTACTCGATACAAGATCCTTCAGATCCCAGAATTCTGGCGGTTTTGAATCCCATAGGATGCCCTGTTTTAAGAACCACAGTGCTCCGGGTTTGGCAGCACGATATGCGTCAACCCCGGAGGATCCTTCTGCATTCTCGTGTATCTCTGGCGAAGGTTCATAGACAGGCAAAGCATGTGGTGGTAAATGTGAGAGGAAGCTGCGAAGTGAGTCAAGGATGGATGTTCCTTTAGGATGCTGTGTCGGCGAGCCTGAATGAGAAGTGGTCATGAACGAAGGTGAAGGAGTCGCATCCACGCCGAAGCTGATCTGAAGCGTGTTTGACGACGCTGAAGGACCCGTCTTGCGACTCGTATGTGGCACGTCAGACGTCAGGAGTATGACGGTGTAGTGCGGTTTTTGTTTACCACGAGTAGGGAGGAGAAAAGCACGTTTGATGTCGTTTAGTGGCACTACTCTGTTTTCTACCGCCTTTGTAGACGGGTTTATGAATTTGATGGAGCGAGCGTGGATCGCGATGTCGACTTTTTTTCGGATAGGTGAGGTTACGGATATCGAATGAAGAGTGAACAGCGGCTCGTCCTCCATTTCGTCCTCCTCTTTAGCAACAGCTCCATTGCTCGGACTTCCTCCTTCTTTCTCATCACTAATAACCCTGGTTCTTTTTACCGACCTCCCAGACTCCACATCCTCCTCCTCATAACGCCTCTTCTGCGCACTGGGCGCACCCATAGACGCTTTCATGAACAGCACATCCTGCATAAACAACGTCTGCTTCTTCATCCATTCACTCTGCTGAGTGACACCACCACCACCACCATCAACATCACCATCAACATCATCATCGCCATCTACCTGACCCGACAGCGACAACAAACCCGGACTCCAATCCCCACCAGACACAAACCGAATTAAACCCTCGAGCACGAATGCATCTTTGTACTGGGACTTGAGCTGGTCAAGACTTGCACGCAGGCCTTGCGGAATATATCTTGTCAACGCGTCTGTGTATGGCTTGTCAGCAGACATGTCTTTCTTGATGATAGCTCTTATATAGAAGAAGCGGGAGTAGGGTTTTCTGTTGAAGGTGTTCAGCCGATCCAGGCGCTAGACAGCGCCGGCTCTCACAAACATACGAGAATTTTAATCTTGAAAAGCCTTGTTTTCCTAGTAGACGAGGGTTTGGGGTAGAAAGGAAGGGAATCTATTTGTGATCAAGTTGTAGGCGCGCGCACACCACAATTACCAAATGCGCGTTGAAATAAAATTAGTTGCTGGACCGCAATAGTGACAATGGAGATAACAAAGTTTTGATTACGCGGCATACAGTAAGCAGTAACATAAGAGCAACCTAGTCAGAATGATGATATACTAACTTATATATTACCGGAGATAAGCATTACTAAGAGGATAATGTCCATGGAAACACAGAACCGAATATCAATATATCACTGGCACTCATCAGGTTGGTTCTAATTTTGGCTCTGGTTTGGAGTAGGCCTCTTGTCCTGGTTCATGCCAAACAGCTAGGGACATCGGATTAGGTGGGTGGACGGTCACAAATAAGAAAGGACTCACTGCCTTGAGTTCCTTCACGCTTAGCTTGTGAAGTTTGATGCCAGATCCTTCTCCAAGAGCAGCTTCAGCAAGTCCTAAGATAACGAGTCAGTCGGACAACCTAGATCGAATGTGAGAGATACGAATTCGTGCGCTTACCAGTTTTCGTTTCCTGTAACTTTAACATACTGATCGGAGATTAGCTCAGAGTTGCAAAGTCGGAAAAAGACACTTGCCGTTCCTCGATGGTGTCTTTTATAACCAGTCGATGGATAAACACTTCCTTCTCCTAACACCGTTCGTCATATATAATGTCTATCGTCAAGCTGAAGGAATAAGGGGTACCTGACCAAGACGGTGAAGACGATCGAATGCCTGAGAAAAGGTAAATATCGAATCAAAAGTCGATCGTTCCGATGACAACTGACCTGACTTTCGCTAGCGTAATTCCAGGATAAATCCAAACTAGATGAGAATTTGTTAACTGAGGTTAATCTTGAAATGAAACACCACTCACTTGACGCATCTGTTCGCTGAAACTAGGTTCAACCCGACTGACCCACACTTTGTGCTGGGCAAAAAAATAGTAAGCGATGGTGAAATTCTCATGCAATACCACCTCACCTGATAAGCATGACTTTCGGGCCACCAGCCTTTTTGAATATCGAAAGCGCAGTCTCCCTTGATTCTCTATTCATCTTACCATCGTATCTAAGACTCTGTATTCCATGACGAGAGAAAGCAATCTCAACAAGGTCTAGCATTGACGTCCCTGTTCATTGAATGTCAACTCATCGATATTCTTCGAAGGTAAAAAAGCCCAAACATTGTGAATAACAGATGCACTTATCACCTGTGTCGCTCCATGACTTGAGCAACCTAATAAGGGCTAACATCTTAGTGCTGGGTTCCATATCAGCATCTCCCTTGTTCCATATTGCAATAAGGTCATTATTTCGAGATTTAAGATTGTTCGTGTTTATTGCTTTTTCAGCAGCGTTGCCTTTAGCTTTCTCTAATAGTCAGACAGATCGATCAGCTATATAGCCGTAAAGAAGAACATAACACAGCTTACTCGGCACATCTTCTATGTCGACATCACTAGACCTAGTTGAGTCCGTCGTTTCGACCTAGAAATAAATCAGATCACTGATTCAATAAAGATATCAACGAACACACGTCACTAGAGCCCATACTCAACGATCGTTTGACAGATTTCTTGACGGGGTTCTTCTTCCCTTCATCCATCCTAACCAACAATGACTTGACATCAGGTAAATCATCATCAGAACTATCCGAAAGTTCTCCAAAATCTTCCAAAGTCTTTGGACGAATAGGTTCGGCTTCGATAGGCGAACTGAGCCGCCGAACTTGCACCTTCGGTTTGGGTTTTGCTTTCTCTCTACGATCGGCTCGAATGGCTGCGTCCAATTCTTCCTGGGTAGGTTCGAATGCAGATGATTTGAATACTTTATTTTGAGTGACATCTATCATCTTCTCGCAACTCGGACATGGACGCCATCCTTTTGCAGTTGCCGTCTCATATTCCTTCTCAGCTTGAGCATTCTGCTGTTCATTACCATATCCACTAACTGATAGTCAGCTCATAGAAACACTGGTACAAAATCAGTATGAACTCACAATATACCGTTATGGGCAATAGGGGCAGCTCTGATTTCCAACAAGCAGTCAAAACAACACTCATGTCCGCAAGCCAAGACACGGCCATTGTCACTCAGCAGGACTACCTCAAAAGTCAATAGATCGTTCGAGGACGATCAGCTACTGGAGTGCACGTACTATCATTGCAAGCAGGACAAGAAATATCGAACCCATCGTTCTCGTCTGAAAAATCAAATTCTGAAACTCTGGCGCGGGCCAAAAACCTGTTATGCAACACATTCGATGTAATATAAGGCGCCAAGTTGGTGTGAACCTTACCGTTTTTTAACCTGCAAAACCCGTATAACTTACACTGAATCCAAGCAAAGAATTGAACATACCTCGCTAACCCATGGATAACCCATGGTCCTCATCGCGCGTGATAGCTCTTTATCCTTCTCTTCTCCGACTACCAAGGTCGGATCCTCGATATCATCGGCGAGAGACTTGGCAGCATTAATAATCATGATCGATAGTCAAATTGACGACGAATACTGACTAGGATGAGGTAAGGATGACAGCAAAGCTGGCGCAATCTGAGAATCAGCACGAGGACGACCGCATGGCTAAAAACAGTTTTAGGAGAGCCAAAGCGTATATCGATCTGGCTTACTTCTTAACGATAGTCCTCTCCTTGATGAATTTCCCAATTCTCAACTTGACACGTTTTTCAAACGAATCATATAACTGACGACGGTTTAGAAAACCACAAGTCAAGAAAGAAATGAATAGGCTGTACCTCGCGCTCCTCTTCACTGAATTCGAGTCTTTCTAAGATGATATTCTTGTTGGGAAGGACGAGCAACGGCTTGCCTTCCTACATCGAATAGTCATACTTCAGTGCCATTCAACCAAAATATTGAGGACACTCACCAGCTCCGAATTTTTTGTCCTACGAAGAAGTACAGGCCTGAGAACTTCCTGCGCTCGCATTCCCGCAAGAAGCGCGTCTTCATATTGTACAAGGGCCTAGTTCAGATGTCAGGGACGAGCAACGGAAAGCCGAACAATACGCACGATATAGCTTTTGAAATCTTCCCAATCATTATATGGTCGAAAATGTCCGAAGCGCAAGAGGCCGTAGATATCAGACAACGTATTGGTAACGGGAGTTCCGGTCAACATCCATCTATATTTTGAATTAAGCCTGGCAACGGACTTGCTAGAGCGTGTTGTTCTAGCCAGGTAACTTATCAGACTTTGGGAAGGGTGATGATAGATACGTGTGAGGACCTGTTTCGAATAAATTGGGCTTCGTCTAAGACGACACGGTACCAGTCCATCTGTGAAAGGAGGCCACTAACGAGGTGCGTCAATTCAGGGTGGGCCTGAAAATCATTGGGATAAATACCCATTCTCCTCTAGCCATTGATCTTCCTCGGTTACTTCTATGTCCTTTGGTACAAAAAAGTCGTTGTTCAATGTCTGATATGTAGTGATGATCACCTATGATGACAGAAGAAGTGAAGACGAGATTGAATATTCGATGCAGCGTCAAGACCTACGTCTTTTGACTCCAGGTCACTCAACTTTTTGAGCTTGTCTTTACCATGGTGAATATGCACTTCAAATATTCCGTTGCTTTTCGTCTCCACCTCTTCCTTCCATTGTTGGCTGTGAAAGAATGAGTGAAATGGGCTATTACATACAAGGGGATCGCACAGTAAAGCAGCCGGAACAACGACAAGAGTTGTCCGACGAGAAGAGCCAGGAAGAGGCATGTTTGCCGCCATTGTTGCTATCATTTGCACGGTTTTTCCTCTAACGATAAAAGTTCAGGTAAAAAAAGAGAGCGTTGACATCAGAAGGCTTACAAGCCCATATCATCTGCCAAAATGCCACCTCGTTCTCTCCGTTCACGTTCTTGCTGTAACATCCTTACAAAAGATTAATAAGATGCATTTAGTACAGAGACGAGCATACCAGGCGCAACCAATCAATTGATGTGGAAGTAGGCGCACTTCCATGCCGGGTATGAAATCCATTTTGCTAATGACCAGCACAAATTAGTACAAAGACTATATGGCACTAATAAGGACGAACTCGCAAAGTTTAAGATACTCTACCGCATCTTTAACGGTGACACCATGGCTAGCGTTGTCGATGGTCTTTGTTACGAATTCGGCCATTCTAAAACAGCAAATTGTCAGCAAAATCATGTCCACAAAACAACAAAGATACAGAAAGACATGGATGACTTGAAAATATTCTGCTAATGATGTGATGGCGTGCAAGTTCACTCGTCAAGACCATCGTCTGTTTGAATCAACAAACCTTTCACTTTGGTCCGGACCTCCGATATCAATTCGAGAAATGGGTGCTTCAGTATCTTGTTGATACTGGTGAAGCGAAAGGGCCGAAGATATTGCAGATTGATCTGACAATGGAGCTAAGACGGGTGAGCCAGAAATACAAACAAAGAAATGTTAGTGCACACGGCACTGATCACAATACGTACACATTAACGAGAGCAAATTCTTCCTACCAGGGTTCCTTAATCTCTTTTTCCGATTGGGACCAGTGGCAGCTTCTGGCGACAAACCCCGCTTTAATTTGGAGCCACCGGGAGTAAGATTTTCGACCTCATCTGAGTCACTATCGGGAGCAGATGAAATGTCTAGAGCAGCGAGAACCAAGGACTTGTGCTTCGGTGCAGGTAATGAAGTCGGCATTTGTAGTAGATTTATCAAACGAAACGAAGTACACGCGTCTTCCCAAACTCGTCACGGTGATCTCAGCCACAGACGCGACGTCAGCGTGCGCCACCAGGCCAGTCGTATTCCGCACGTTCAAATCCAGTGTTTGTACAATGACTATAACCGTTACATATCGAAGGAACGCGTCCTCCGAGACTGTTCTCTTGCATCCAGGACCATAACCCATGCTCAAGTCGTCAAGCCTTCCGAAGGTCTCATGCTACTAAACTTCCAAACTTCTGGCTGCTAGTTGTTAGGAGAAGGTTTTTTCAAGTCTATACATAAGTGCTTTATTCAAGTAAATCCATCATATGCTTGCGGTCCTTAATATTCATCAGGATCATAGATTGATGCATGAAGCTAAGATTCCATCTGCTTCTAGACAATGCAAGCCCCCGACTTCGTTTTCGAGAGAATATATCCCCAGTTGGCGTTCAGAAAGACATGCATCGACGAAAATGCGTTTAATCGCAGATACGTTCCTTGCCGAAAAGCAGCGCTCAGTTCGGCCATGGCAGTGATTCGCTGCAATTTCATCCTGCCGTCAGCTACATGTTGTCGATCCTCAGTCTTTGGCATGAGACCAAAAAGTGGCAGGCGGCGCAGGTAGGGTAGGCACACACAAAAAGCCTTGTCTATTCCGGACTGGTTCTGTCGCAGTCCAGTCATAGTCGGACTCCGTAGATCGTATCAAATCAGTCATCTGAAATAATATCACTTGGCTGCTGAATTATTTTAGATGCAAGTAGACTTGCGACCGTGACAAGCGACAAACCAGTTAGAACTGCCAATCGCGCGGACTCGCTACAGACCCACGAAAAAATCATCAAGCATATTGATAATACTTGTTTTGAGTCTAATAACAGGAATAGACCCTATTTTGGATTGCATACACCAAGGCAGATCCCATCCAAGCACGAATTTATAGGTCTACCTACAGGAGACTACATTTAATTGGAGCTTCAGCCCATAGTTGATTCGCTCTTGGTTCTGCGCTCAATCTCGAAAATTGATCAGTCTTCGTCTGCACCCAGAACAAAGATATATAGGTTCATGTCCTGTCCTGCCTTTACGCATCTGCGAACTTGGTATCGTACTGAGTGTATGGTCCTTTGTTTGAGCTAACATCCAGTTTCAGAGTCTCCAGTCTGTCGAGTGCTGAAAATTTCGATTATCGAGCCATCAATCTTTTCGCTGCGGACACCTATGTGCACTCGTCGATAGATGCAATGTGACTGATCGCACACCACAAGTCCATGCGCTTCTAGTCACCTCCGCTTTGCGGTCTCGCTCTACATGAAAAACCATCTGATCATGCCGACTCACGCCCTACCTAGTATTGTCTTAAACGCCGAACTTCTCTGTATGACCTGAACCTAACGAGGTACTAAGATGGGGGTCGGCTTAAAATCGCGAATTTCAAAAAGCCAGACAACTTCCGACATCATTGGCACTCGATGCCTCGTGCGGGGTTGTAGGTGCTATACAAGAATTTTACATGTTATAACAAGCATCCTTTTAGCCTAAATTTGACAGCCTCCGTACTTGTCGGCCCGCCGATAACGATCGGGTGCATATTCCTGGCTGCTCAATACGCCGCGCTGAATACTCGGTCGCTCATAACCCTGTGATCAGCTGGCGAATGTACGTGGAGAAGCTCGGCCCCTGTTTCCTGATTCAATACAGGCAATAACATGACCTGCTTGGGAGAGGAAAATTGACCGACAAATACGCGACAATCATGTGGTTCCCCGCCCATGACTTGTTCAGATTTTCGCCACAAGGATGGGGTACGGGTACCTAACCTATGGATTGCTTATCCTGAAATCTTGAACTGCGTAGTGCTTTCCCCAAGCAATTTTCGGCCTGGTTTCCCTAATCAATAGGTTACTTCAAGTTTGGTCCTGCGCACGGTATCCGAGTCTTCCTGGCGTTGCGCAATGAGCGTTCGTATCAAGTCATCGAGAAGACTCCCCGGGCCGAGGTCCTAAACACGATCGACTCGTATCTCTATCAAAAATTCATGACAAGCTTTCGTTGATCGTCCAAACAATGTTACCCATGTCACGCATGTTCAACTCTGTAGATGAGCAATTATCCGAGTAGTAGCGACTTCAAAAGCAAGCATTGTCTACCATCTGAAGAAGTTCAACAGGTCATGCAATAAATCAAGTTTCTTGGACGAGTTTCTTGGTTTTGTACCTGCGAGGAGGAAATTATTGAATACCAGGCGGGAGGTCATAATGTTTTATAATGAATTAATAGTGGAGCGTTTTGATATACACATAAAGAAGCACATGGATATCCAAGCCTAAATCACGAATCTGAAACCAGCTTATCACAATTGTTGTCAGGGAGTTGTTCCCCGCCGAGGTTGCCAACGTGACATCCAGGGTAGCGATACCCCAGATTTGTTCACCACAGGCACTATGAGACTTCCTTTCGTTCTTGTAAGCGGTGGGTCCGAGTGTCCTTGTGGAAATGGAGAATTCCAGCAACAACTACGTACAGTTTCTGGTCACATTGTTTGTAGGACCAAACATGAGCAAATACGGGATTTCTAAATTTGATTGAAAGAAAATTGGCCACGGTGATCGAAATCAGATTCAAGCGAGAAGTGGGAATAAGAAATGCCAGACGCGCGAAAGAGATTTAAACTGGCTTGCTCAGTTCCGTGTCCTGTCAGAACAGGGCACGCGTCTTCTTCTTTTCCTGCCAACCATGTTGCTGGCTCCGTCTTTCTTGGTGTTATGCTCACTGCTGTCGCTCCTTGCCTCTTCCAGTGCCGTCAGAGGTGCTTCCTCTGTGGCCAGTGTACCCTCTCTCTCTTTAACCAACAGTTACAATGGTAAATCTTCGTCATCTGCGGTACCACCAGTTTCCGTGCCGACTAGCGTCTCGCTAGGCCCGCCTTCAGGCGTCTCGTCTGCCAGTGGGCCCAGCGGTTCCTCGTCATCGTCTGGGTCGATGTCTGGGTCAATGTCCATGTCTTTATCATCCGTTCCTCTGTCTTCGATGTCGTCTATACCCATGCCTTCTTCTTCCGCTCCTCCTTCAACCACTGGCCTTGGAACCACCGTAATAGTTCCGCCCATCTCATCTTATACCTTTACTCCCTTTGCGGTTCCTTCCGATCAACCCATCCCTAAAATTTACCCCGAAACCTTCCCCAACAACCCGCCTGCTGTTGGTGACACCGCTATCCCAGATTTCGGCCCTGCTTGGGCAATCGCTTACGCCAAAGCTAAAGCTAAGGTAATTTTTTAGTCTCCGATCACAACACGCGTTATCCACCCTTTTCCCAAAAATTTTCGTATCAATTGTCACTAAAACATGTTTTTTTTTTGACAGATCGGAAGCTTTTCATTGGAGCAGAAAGTTAACCTGACTACCGGCGGTAAGCGCGCAAATATTTTGCTTCAGTATGCTCAAGATCTAAAATACATTCTATCTAGTTGGATGGATGGGAGGCAGATGTGTTGGGAATATTCCCCCTGTCGGCGATTTCCCTGGATTGTGTTTGGAAGTAGGTCTACCACTCCTGCTCTTTCCAGAGTTATCCTAACTTTGGACCAGGATTCCCCCCTTGGTGTTAGGTTTGCAGATTTTGCAACTGCATTTCCTGCTGGAATAAACGCTGCTACAACGTACGTTTATCTAAAAGAGACATTCTCTGCATTGTGTTCATTATCCTTCTAGCTGGAACCGCGATTTGATCCGCATGAGAGGTTTAGCTATGGGTGCTGAGTTTGTCGGCAAGGGTGTAAATGTCATGCTTGGCCCTATGATGAACTTAGGCAGGGATGCTGCAGGTAATTGATTGTACATAGGTTCCAACGTCATTTGTTTATGACTTTTCTTCAAGGTGGCAGAAACTGGGAGGGATTTGGTGCGGATCCCTTCTTGGCTGGCGAAAGTGCATATGAAACCATCCTCGGACTGCAGACGTCTGGAGGGCAGGCCTGCGCGAAACATTACATCAATAACGAACAAGAACATTCCAGGACATTTTCCTCTTCCAACGTTGACGATAGGTATGAATCACCTCAAATATAAGTAGAGATACAGAAAACTTATCTATACTGTCAGAACACAACATGAATTGTACGCCCAGCCTTTCCTCAAGTCCGTTATGGCCGGTGTTGCATCTGTCATGTGCAGCTATAGTAAGTTTTTCTTTTCATCAGCTAATGTGTTTATACTCATTTGTCGTTAGACCTCATCAACAACACCTATGCTTGTGAAAACGACAAAATGCTTAACGACATCTTGAAGCGCGAGTATGGTTTCCAAGGATGTAAGTCGCCTTGATATACGCGTTTTCCAAAGCGTTTACACCTCTACAGACGTAATGAGTGATTGGTCCGCCCAACATTCGACCATTTCTGCCATTACAGGATTAGATGTGGGTATATTTTGTCATAGATACGTTGTTTAGCTAATGGCGTGTGCAGATGACTATGCCTGGAGATATTACTTTCAATAGTGGAACCTCCTACTTCGGAGCTAATCTCACTGCTTACGTTCTCAACAATACCATTCCTGCGTCACGTGTAGATGATATGGCTACTCGGTTCGTTATTCCTTGAATCTAACTGGAGCTTTCACTAATATTTTCATAGTATTCTTGCCGCTTGGTACTTCCTCGGACAAGATTCACCCAACTACCCGCCTGTTAACTTCGATGCATTCCAAACGCAAAACCAGTCTGTCAATGAACATGTCAACGTTCAAGCAGACCATTACAAGATTGTGCGCCAAATGGGGTCTGCCAGTACCGTCCTCTTGAAGAACCTCCGCAATACCTTACCTTTAAACAAGCCGAAGAGTTTGGCTATTATCGGATCGGATGCTAGACCTTCAATTGGAGGACCTAACATGTTTAGTGATCAAGGCGGTGTGGATGGTAAATCAGAATCAAACATTCCGCTATACATGTGACTGATATCTATTATTTGTAGGTACCTTGGCCATGGGATGGGGTAAATGAGCCTTCACTCACTTCTATCTTTCTTATTATCTAACGACTACATCCAGGTTCCGGCACTACCTTCTTCACGTACTTGATCTCTCCTGTTGAGGCTATTCAAGCCAGGGCAAGACAAGACAGCACAACTGTAGACTGGTTCTTTGATGACTTTAATTTGCCTGGCGCCAGGAATGTCGCTCTAAACAAGGATGTCGCAATCGTTTTCCTAAATTCCGATTCTGGTGAAGGCTATATTACTGTATGTCTTCTTTTCAATGCAAAAATATCTCGTAAACTGACCGTTATATCTCCGCAGGTCGATGGCAATGTATGAACTATTTTTTCGTCTCGATTCACTGTGCTGATTTATGTTTGACCGTGTAGGCCGGAGACAGGAATAATTTGACCGCATGGCACAATGGTGATAACCTCGTGCAAGCCGTCGCAGCTACTAATCCGAACACGGTGGTCGTCATCCACTCCGTTGGTCCCCTCATTGTCGAGCCATGGATTGATAACCCTAATGTCACGGCTGTAAGTGACGACTTGTCGTCTTTTGCTGTTTGCAGTCTATTCAGGCGTTTCTACAGGTCTTATGGGCTGGTCTTCCTGGAACTGAGAGTGGTAACGCTCTTACCGACGTTCTCTATGGAAATTATAACCCCTCTGGTCGCTTACCTTATACCATTGCCAAACAAGCCACCGATTACCCAGCCCAGATTAACTTTGGCTCAGGACTTGTGCAAATTCCGTATATCGAGGGGTGCGTAGTGATTGTCGTTCTGTTGAGCCAATTTTCACCAACTCTGCAACAGATTACTTATCGATTATCGCTGGTTCGATGCTGTAAGTTCCGCTGCAATCAGATTATGTAATTATCGTTGAAATTTAATGCAGAAAAACATTACTCCCCGCTTCGAGTTTGGTTACGGCTTGAGCTATACCAGCTTCAAGTATTCGAACCTTCATATAAGCAAGATTGGGGGAGGGGAGGTCACAACCGAATCCACGAGCTGGGATAGCGGTCGGACCAGCTCTAGCGCCGCTGTTGGATCATCCAGAGCGATCTGGCTGCACCAACCGGCGTATCAAGTGACTTTCAATGTCATGAATACAGGCCATGTCTATGGTACAGAGGTTAGCATGGAACGTCTTTCGTCCTCGAACAGTGTGATTGAGGCTTTGTGTTCAGATTGCTCAAGTTTATGTGAACCATCCCGCGTCTGCTGGAGAGCCGCCTTCCATTTTGAAGGGCTTCACCCACGTCGATATACCGTCCGGCAAGACTCAATCAGTGACGATCACCTTGTCCAGATATGACCTTTCAATCTGGGATGTCGTAGGACAAGGATGGAAGAAGCCTTCCGGTGCTATTTGGATCCGTGTCGGAGCAAGCAGCAGAGACATAAGATTGAGTGGGAAACTTCCCTGGTGAGGATCAAAATGGATTTTTTCTTGATAGTGAACAATTTCAGTTTAATCGGACAATGAGCACGAAAAGTCGAGAGCATCACTGTATTTAACGTAGTAGTTGTTAATACAGCAGCCTGTGGACATTCACGACGATGGTCTTGATAACTTCTCAAGTGACGTTAGTTTGTACGCTTTGACTGAATGTCGAGGGAATCTGCCATGAAACCCATCCCCCAGCTGACTTGGGATAAAAACTCCCCATTTTAAGTAGATGCAAGCCAACAAGTTCCAATACAAGTTCCATAACAGGAACTTTCAGTCGCGCTGACAGGTAAGTAATATATACTACATTGAAAAGCGTACCCAATTGTCCTCTGTTACGGAAGAGAAAGAATCAGTGCCTGCGACTATATATCGAAAGTACTCACGTCTTTTCTCTCGTTCTTCTTCTTGCTCAGCATCAATGACTCTCCCCGACAACCAATTGTGGGGCGCGCTCGGTGACCCCAGAGCTTAACATTCTTTTTTCAAGTTGCCGCCGCGGCGGTGGAGGTCTTGAGCAAGTCATTAAACAGCTTTGTTCACTTGGAACGACTCGCGTTATACGCAAGCAGTATGAGCGACGTTGTGCTGGTTATTGAACTAAGGAAAAGTCGTTTGTCGGTTATGAAACCCTTGGACTCGGCCACTTCGGGTCAAGGTAGCCGGTTGCCGGTTGCCGCATGACGACACGACGTATTTGGGTCACGGAATCAAATGTGGAGGCTTATTCATTAACACTGACAACTTTCTCATTTCTGGTACTACATGACCAGTATTCGCGTCAAGAGTTTTTGCAAAATTCGTATGCGTGTCGCACGGCATGAGAGGTATGTGAACGATATGATTAACTAACAGTCACAACTGCGGCAGCGTGTTGGTCTGGGCCTGGGGGTACCAAATAGGTGGCCGAAATGTCCCTTGCTTCGGTCGCCGTAGGCCCGACGCTAGTAGTCACTGACTGGGGGGGGGCTAGTGCGAAAAAAAGGGCTGTGCATGTTGGTGGTTTAGCGGGGCGAGAGTCAGATACCGGAATCGTTCTTCTAGCTAGTTGACCGTAACGCGAATCTCGCCCCCCCCCCAAGGCACACAAACCTTTTATCATCCTTCACTTACTCAGAGAGGTCCAATTGGGATCTAGGCGGACTTGTGGGGTGCCCTCTTTCTCTTTTTTTTCTTCTTTGGAATGCTGTCACACAGCTCCGAATCAGAGACATCACCTCGTTCAGTGGGCTATTGGGCTGTTCGTAGGCAGCTGGAAGAGACCCCCCACCCCCTTCCACTTAGTTGGATGGGAATTATATGCGGACGCCGGGAGGGATATCTGATCTAAGTTTATTAGTACTAGTACGAATGCTTGCGCGAGGACAAAAGAGATGAAATATAGTCAATTAAGGAGAAATTTGATCTAGTAAGCAGATTGTACACTAAGCCATTATACAGCCTATTACTTACCAAGTATAGTACAGTATGTATAATGCGAGCGTGCTGCTCGAACATCATTACAGCAAGCCATCACCGACAGGACCGAAGCTCAGTCCCCAAGTATCGTTCTCACGACCACTTACTCCTGATAGACGATTGGACCCCTCGTATTCGTGCTGATCTCCACTACTTGAGGGAGGGCGTTCGGAGTTTGACCGTCAGCGTCTTCTCATGGTGACACAAATATTGCGCCTCTTTCCTGTGATCATTCCCATACTAACTATGCAGATGCAAATGCGCAAGCGGCACAGTTGTTCGCGTGAAATAGAGTTGGTGTTTCGAATGTTACGTCCCAGATGCCCACTACTGCAGAAATAACTATCTCCTCGCTAGCTTTAAAACTAGAATAGATCATATTCCACTCCCCCTGTCGAATTAATGTCCGAAAAACCCCGTATCTTACGTTCTTTTTAGCGTCAAAGATTTAATCTAATCCGAGTCAATGGATCCAGAATCACGAATATTGCGTAACAATGCAAACCCTCCGAGTTGGTAGATGGCATTACTGGGGTGGTCCCCAGATAACATTCGTCTTGAAGGTCATATCGTGAAGATGGACCGTCCAACCAAAGAATCTGACTATACGACAACCAAGAAAGTTGCACTCGTGGGAACATTCCTAGACGCGACATCCACTGTGATGGCGTTCCTGGATCCACATCAATCTTGTAACGTACCGCAGGAATCAACAATCGCTCCAACAACCAACGCTAAGTTAATTCGGGCTTGGATAATAATAAAAAAGATTGTATTCTACCGTTATTCCGGCGGCTCTCGGTGATTGATTGTCGAATCAGTCGTCGAGGTTCTACAGTGAAAGTCTGTTCCGAAAACTTCATTTATCATGCCACTGGTGCCCTTTGTATGACAATGTTTTGCTTGGAGTTTAACGAAGTGTTGGTCTCTCGAACCTTGGTCTTGAGGCTAGTTGCCATTTGCGTACTACATACCTTGAATCAGTTTAGTCTAGCCCTGCCCTCTATGTCGGCATAGCGGTAGCCACCATTTCAATAGAACCTTGAGAAACGAATTGTCCTATCCCCAACCAGACTGATAAAAAAACCAGCACAATTACGTAGACCGATGAGATATGATCCAACTCGGATTTATTTGATTCGCTCCGGCGAAGGATAGACAATTCCCTCTCAGAATCGAGGTAGAACGCTTGCGACGTAGGACTCACCTGTTAGAGATGTCGAGAGCTGTTGTATGTAGCTCAGCTGCTCAGTGTGCTCTATCAAGAGGGACTCGCGTGAGGAATATCGGATACGTTCGCGTGCCATGGCAAACGGGCAGCCTAGGGCTCCGCCTCCGCAAGCCCCCTTTCCGAGATTGTGCATTATCATGTGTCTGTTACCACCCAGAAGAACACGTGGTGGGTGGGCCATTAAAAGTCTTGGGACGATAGTCGTTCGGAGTCTTGGCCCATCGCTTAGAGACCGATTTGTCTAATGTAAAACGACTTGCGGACGAACTTATGTGTTATGTTTTTCAGTCCCGTGGGGTCGGATGGTATATGTGGGATTATCGAT
>QGOD01000287.1:353-11385 GCA_003313065.1 Sarcodon sp. MG97
GTAGTCCGAAAATGCGACGAGGTGCGAGATAATGGAGCGATAGGCAAAGGCGATAGACAATAGACGACGAGGGCAAGAACGCACGATACTAAATCGTAATACTAAAGCGATAGGATTCGAGTTGAAAGCGAGAGGTGAACTGATTTGTTTTTTTATAAAATTTTGTACATGCTTTTATATCTAAAATTCGCACTAAACTACTTCGAAACAGTGCTAACAATTTTCTACGTATAGGGGCGTCACAGAGTACATTAGAGAGCAACTAGTTAGAAGGGGAGCATAGGTGGCATACTACAATACTGCAAATAGTCGAGAATTAGAAATAATGTCCTAATGCGGAAGGTGTAGTGATCGTGGGAAGCGAAGAACCTTTCAAATTACCATAAAAGGCAATTGATGGGATGGAATTTGCGAACAATGAGGCAGGGTAAAAGGCTGTGAAATGATGAAAAATACTATGAAACATGATTTGAGGCTGAAAGAGTGGCTGTTAGGGGTGATTGAAAGGATGGGAAGGTATGCGAAATCGATAGAAAGGGGTTTCGAAGTTTGCGAGTCTTTCGATCGAATTAGGCCAAAAGGGATTGAACAATGCGAAATGTTCGCGGGTGCGAATTTTAGGGAGTTTTGCCATTGTCATTTCTCGGGCCTAAGTGACTTCGCATGATTTCGCACTGTGAATGGGCGATTCGGAGGCTGGACGCGCTGATGGTCGTATCAACGGTAGGAGGGGAGGAGGGCTTCAAGAGTCAAACAAAACTCAGGCGAGGTGACTAGGACCGGGGAGGTACTAGAAACTGAGCAACTAGGATTTCAACTCTAAGGTTACAGTGGTAGCTAGGAACCCTATTTATAGTAAGTCTACTAAACATAACCCTAAAGGTGAAATAGGGGAGTGAAAGGGAAAGGAAAAGAGAGAAAGACCAAAGGTGAGTCAAAGGCTGAACGAAGTGGAAGTAGAGTGGGGCCTTGACTAATGCATGAGAGGAAAACGATATAAAAGGAGGTGGGTTCGGAACTAAGATACTCCTAGGCCAGGCAATGGGCCAGGCATGAGATAATACATCTGAATAATCGAGTAAAAGAAAAAGAAAAACATAGCCGGAAAACTGGGCTTTACAAAGTCTCTATATAATCAACTTCTAAATTGATTGCTCTTAAAAAACTCCAGAGTATATTTCAACTATATAGAAGTAAATATGTATAATTTGTTTTGCATTTTAGACCACCATGGTAGATACCAAGGCTGGCCAAATTTGACCATCCCAAGAACTGGTACATAACTGTACTGAATTGAAAAAATGGCGACATCTTATGATAATTCCAATTCTAAAATTGCTGGATAACCTGATTGGCTAGTGATCACACTGTGGTCACTTGTCACAAGGTTATTAGAGTTCGGACTCCAGAGTTGGCTCCTTTAGTTGGCCGCCATGAATGACCTGAAAGGGGAACACTCCAAGACAGCCTCGAAGCTACGGTTAACTGGCCACATATCTCACTGCAGGTTACATGTTCCAGTCTTGATTCAAGGCTATCCATCATTATCATCTGTCACAGTGATGGTCAAATCTATTTTCGACAAACTCAGTAGCTCAGTAGCTGGGGTAAAGGAATGGAGAAATATGCCTCCAGGCGACCAATAGAGCTGATGAGAGAATTTATGAGACTGTTTCATGGAATGAGTATGATCATCATCTCGGCTTTGTGTTATCTTGGCAAATTTTCTTGTCTTCAGGTCTCCTATCCCTGATTACGACTTCATTTGGATCTCCAGCACACTGGCGTTAGTGGGTCAACTGAGTAGAGATGGCAGTGCCAGCCTTTGTCCAGGCTCGCTCCTTTGTGCCTAGTAATTCCCTGAGAAGGAAGTGCCAAAGTGCGTGTCGAAAGACTTCTGCTTGATGCCTAAACGTGCAGAGTCGCTGGCAGGGTGGCTACAGCGTCAATCACTTCTTGCTTCATCTTACTCTCAGGTTTCATGCCCCACTTGTGCAAGACAATTCACTTGATCAGATAATCACTTTGATCAACGAATCCTTACGTTTCATGCCAGCTTTATTGAAAAATCAGGCATCTCGGCTAGGTCATATCATGTTCAAGTCAAGAGCAAATACAAAATACAGACATGTTGGTGCAGCGATCTCTCTTGTTCCTCACCCCCATCCCAACTTGATATATAGCCAAAAAAACATCCGCTTATTGTGGACATCATGGATTACACTGATACCATGGAGCTTCTCAATGTCCTGCACCGCCAGAGACTATTTGTGGACGTGAGTTTTTATTTCATTGAAGGTAAGGAAAGTCCGCTAATACAATCTGAGTAGTATGCGTTTGGTGCGCATTGCTTGGCTTGTTACGTGTCATGATAGTCATTTTACTAATCAAATCTATAGTGTCTGCCGTCGCCTTGTTTGTATGTATATTTTATTGAATCCTTTGTTACACCTAACTGTTTTTATGTTATAGATATATGATTACTTTTTGATGCTACACCTTGAAATAACATTCATCTGGCTCTCACCGTGGACTTACACAACGGCCCTTTTTCTGTCAGTCAGATATATTGCATGTGTTGATGCATTTCTTTTCCTCATGGGTAAGTTCTTTCCTGAGGTCACTCAGAATACGGTCCACTAGCTTTTGCAGGTCAAACATTCTTGAATGTTTCACCACATATCTGTGCGAAGATATATCCTGTGACAACGTGTAAATATTTCGAAAAATACACGATTCACTGTTTAACCTCGTTTAAATCAGGGCTGGTGATGTTCCAAATAATTCTTGCAGAAGGTTAGCGCCCTTATACGCTTCACACGTAACACGAAGTCCTACTTTTTTCGAAGGTATCTTGTCTGTCCGAACTTGGGCCATTTGGCGTAAGAACAAAATGATCGGGATGGGGCTTGGAGTTTTATCGGTTGCGCATATCGTTTTGCAATGCATATTTGTGAACAGATTCGTTGATACAATGGAATGTACGTTCATGTGCTCATAACAGACCATTATATTCGTTGATCCCCTTCCCCTGCGTAGTTGGATTCCCAGGACAGGTTCCGGAGCTCCGAGGATGTTATCCCACAAAGGTTGTCGCAGATTTGTGGGTAAACTATGCAATGATGACAGCAGTCGAGTTTGGTAGGTGTTTTTCATGTCTTATCGTATTCATTTCAGCTTACGTCCTACAGTCATCCTCATACTGATGGTTATTAGTGCTCTCCGCACATGTTCGTCTATACTTTATACTTTTCTGTCGATCTCAGTGGCTTAGTCTTCCTCGCGGCTTATAGATCGAGTTGGCAATAAGAGCGAACTTTCGCACATCATTCACAGAGACGGTCAGTGAGGTTCGAAATCCCTTCTGAGATGCTCACGATTAACTTTGCTCCTACAGGTATTCTATTCTGCATCTGTCTACTTTGCATGTTATTTAATACTCGATACTGGCTCGTGCTCACTTATAGTATCTCCACAGGTTTTACAGGTGCAAATTTAACCGCCACCATTGCTTTTCCAGTAAGTCCTATTCATCCGACAGACAGGCACAATTTCAACCAACGGACTTTCCATAGATTGACGCAATGGCTATATTTTCTCCGTAAGTAGAAAATTTACCTGCGTATCCGGATTAGCTTAAAAGCCTATCCAGAGTACAGTTCGTCTTGCATTCTGTGCTTACCTCTCGAATTGTTCTCGGCATTCGGGAAGTAAGTTCACCAACCGAATTGCATAATGGCTACAACAAGTCATCTAGAGTTGTCCTGTCTCACGGTATCATGCATGACGTTGGGCACTACTGAGAATGTAACTGCCTATACTAGAGAGTGTAGATGCGATGCTTGGTTAGATTGTGTTTGAAAGGCTGTATTTGACTTGTGTTCTGTATCCGCAGTCTCCAAATATCGTCTTGTATTGTCACAAATTGTATCGCAGTGCGATTTACCCATACGAAAAAGGACCCACGTTGTTGTCGTTGCTACTATAATAGTTCTTATGGTCACGAACGAGTAAGGTGTAGAGACCGGATGATGAACTTGATGGATACCCGGCAGGTTGACAGAGAAAGCAAATGGAACCACCCAGCTACGTCAATCTCCAACCTCCGAGTGAAAAGACTGACGTTTGGCAGGTATAAGGGTTTCGCCTATCTGCTCAGTTGTATATGTACTAGGCACAATTGGACTGTTACCATGAAATTGATTGTCACTGGAGAGTCCAGTAGATCCCAAGTGCGTTAAGTGGTGTAAACAAATCCCGGCACAAAGCAACTTGCATCTGTGACCAATAGTACGTGTGATACTCGTTACATATACCCTAGGATCGATCCTAAAATACCTTGATAGACTGCAGGTCATCATATATGCTGTACTCACTTCTCGGATCATTCTCAATACCCGAAATATGAGTGACAGAAGCTTGCAACCAAATTGCACACAACATGCCACGAGCCGGCTGTACTCGCCCTTCCTCCTCAGCACATAATGAGCACTACTAAAACCCATATTGCATCGGTAAGAATTTCAGCCAGTGTGCTCATTGGTCGTCCCGCAGGGTCCGTGTTTTCAAAATGAGCCATTATGGTTGACATTCTACCTAGTAGCCAGCGAGAAGTCCGTCTTCAATGATAATTTTCTGTATTCGAATGCTTCAAAATAATGTCTTTTAATCTCTGTATTGGATCAGATTGCAATAGAATATATACTAGTCGTACCTTGCAACTGAGCTTGATTATATTCTTTACAGGTACCGGAATGAAGAAGTATGTTAGATGTTTCGGGTCCTACTGTATAGGCATAGGTAGCCTATTGTGTTTGAAAAGATCCACTACCAGACGTCAGGACAGAAATAAATAGGAAAAGTCGATTGTACAAACTTTTCTATTTCCCGTCTGCCGTCCAACCATTTCGAAGGGTTTAAATGATATTACGAGTATGAATGTGGAATATGCTAACTCTACAGTCTAGCTGACATGGCACAAATGCAGAGTTGGCCAAAAATACAATCTGCTCCCTGTGGAAACGCCGAGGGTGCTGGATGACCGATGGTGTAGATAAGCGGCTGACCACGATACTGCGCTGGCAGAAAACAGACGGTTCTAAGATTCTAAGCCATAAGGGAGTTCGAATGTTGATGTCGGTGCGAGTGGTTGCCCAGATAGTCAAACGGACACTTGTAGAACTAGGATAGATCTCAGGCTAATACCAATTTGTTTTCCCAGTCTATTGTCATCCAAGCAAGCGTGCCTTTGCAGTTATATTGTCTGGTCCATGTGTCAGTGTCTCGATTCCGCGCTAGGTATTGGATACCCTAGTTTGTTGTCCCACACAGAACACGCTCTACACCTGTCTCATCATTCCCGTCTGTTCTAATGGATCGCTTCAATAAACTCAAAGTCAGGTCCCGTTTTGACGAGCAATTTCAGGTTGGTCTGGATCAGACCACAGCCAACGCATCGACTTCATCTGCCAGTGACATCTTGCCAGTTTCGAGCGCCATGACCACAAGAGTTGACGACGGAATCCTTCCCCGCCGGCCATCCACACAGTGTTGCGATCAAACCACTGTCCTCGTTTCTACGCCGCCGCCTACCCATCCCCATGTAACAGAATCAAGTGCTAGGTCGCGCTCTCCAATTGTTACGACATATCCACTACAAACTCCTGCACAGAAGAGCTTTCTCCCTCGCTCTGGATTCTTTACTGGGGCAAAAGACATCGATGTCAGGCATGGGACCTTTACCGATATTTCGGGAGATGTAACAACCGAGATTGCTGGAGATGTAAAGATTGATATTGCTGGAGACGTTAACATCACAGTTGAAAACAAGGTGTGTTATGATACATTTAAGCGACTGAACGAACATTAAACGTACCCCTTTGTATGTAGGGAAACGGTATGTCCATAGTTATTTATCTTATCTACATCTGTTCTCATAAGAAGCAGATATGTCCGCACTGAGCAAGCTACCACGAGCCAAAGATGCAGGATACCGTTCTGAACATCATCGGAAATGTCTACCTGGGACACGAAAAGCCGAATTGGAGCGGATTGAACAGTGGGAGGCTGATCCCACAGACAAACGCGTGTATTGGTTGAACGGTCTCGCAGGCAATGGAAAGTCAACAATTGCTCAGACATTTGCAGAACGGTCTGCTGCAAAGGGACGACTCGGAGCAAGTTTCTTTTGTTCTCGTGACTTCATTGATAGGCGTAACATTCATCTAATTTTTCCAACAATCGCATTCGGCCTTGCACATCGATACACACAATTCCACGATGCCCTCATGGAGGCTATGAGCTCGAACCCAGATTCAGCCGACGAATCATTGGCAATTCAGCTCGAGGATCTTCTTATACGACCACTGAAATCCACCAAGTTGTCTACGACAATCATCATAGACGCCCTGGATGAGTGCGAAGACAATTTCAACGAACCGGCTTCTGCAATACTTTCACTCTTGGCTCGACATATTGACGCGATACCGTCCGTAAAATTCTTCATTACTGGAAGGCCTGAAGTGCGCGTTCGAACAGGATTTCGACTTCCACTATTACAACCCCATACAGAAGTGTTCGAGCTACACAATGTCGATCCGTCATCCGTAGATCAAGACATCGAGCTTTACCTCCGAATCTGTCTATCGGAAATCGCGTCAAGGAGGAGTGATTTGGATCTTACTGAACCATGGCCCACTGACGACGATATTGGTTTCCTAGTCAAGAGATGTTCGGGGTTTTTCATCATTGCGTATATCATTACCAGACTTATCGGGGATCATCTTGAACCTCAAGAGCAGCTGATGGACATCATTAGGGACGCAGGCTCCACTATTCGCGAAGGAAGATCGGGTGTCGACGAGATATATCATCATGTGTTCCTCCGGAGCCTCGCGGATATCAACATTCATGATAACAAGGTCTTCGACCTGTTCCAACTTGTTGTTGGGTCTATTGTGCTGGTGTTCAATCCCTTACCGTGCGTAGATCTGGCGAAGATTCTGGGTATACCACAGGGGAAAGTCAGGAGCACGATCCGTTCGCTCCACTCGGTTCTGATAGTTCCAGATTCAAATACAGAGCTCCTTCGTATCTGCCACAAATCGTTTGCCGACTTTCTTACTGATCCAAGTCGATGCGTGGACAGAAGGTTCTACGTCGATCATTCCGTTCTACACACAAAGCTCGGGATACACTGTTTAATATTGATGAACGGATCGTTGAAGAAGAATATATGTGACCTCCCTCCATACATTATGAATAAGGACACTGAAGATCTTGATGTGCGTAGAGAAAAATATATCGGTGGTGGATTAGAGTATGCGTGCAGATCATGGGCCAAGCATCTTGAATCTGCATCTCAATCTGCATCTAGGGATGATGACGATGTTGGCCATGTTGTCGAGCTGCTGGAATGCTTCTTCAAACAACATCTCTTGTCATGGCTGGAGGTGTTGAGCATCATAGGGGATATGCGTTGTGCAGTTTATTCCCTCAGAGATGTGAAAGGCTGGTTCATCGGTGTGAGTCTGAACACGATCTTGTTTAGTTCTTTCCTTCACTTACAGAGTATGCGCTTCCAGGTTGGCTCACCTAATATGGATTTATTGGACATCATCAAAGATAGCGAACGATTCATCCTACGGTTTTTTGACCCCATTGAGGCCTCTGCCACTCATCTATATCATTCAGCTTTGCCATGGTCTCCGAGATCATCTCTCATTCGCATGTTTTATCAAAACCAAATATCAACAAAAGTGAAGATTCTGGGCGCAATTGATGACTCGTGGGATGCGTCTATCAGAACAATCCAGATGCGGGACCACGTGGACTGTATAGAATTCTCTCACAAGGATGATTTCATTGCAGCCAGCGAAGGAGGATTTGTGGAAATCATTGAAACTTTGACTGGACACCGCCGAGCCACGTTTAGCGGGCCTGAGATTGCTGGAACGTTTTTGTCCCTCGCATTATCCCCTGACGATACACTCCTTGCGTGTGGACACGATAATGGCATAATCAGCGTGTGGGATTTACACACTGGTGGCCTCGTTTGCACTTTAGAGGGACATACCAAAGATGTCAGATCTGTCTCATTCTCACTACGTGGGACAATGATTGCATCTTGTTCAGGCGACAAGACTGTTCGAGTTTGGAATGTACCCTTGCGAAGTTGCCGATGTGTTTTGGAGGGTCATTCAGATGATGTGCAGAGTGTTTGCTGGTCGGGTACGAAGGATGAAGTCATATCTGGATCCTGGGACAGGACGGTGAAGGTGTGGGACATTAACAGGATGAGATGTATCAAGACCTTTTCTGGACATGCAAATGGAGTGATTTCTGTTGCATGCTCACCAGATTCATCTGTTATCGCTTCAGGATCAGAAGATGGAGCGAAAATCTTCGATGCGCAGACTACCGAACTTCTTCAATGGATCTCGATAGATGCTGGTGTTCTGTCGATTCGATTTCTGGGTCAAAATACACTCATGTATACAACCTACCTGCCAAGATTCATAATTCGTGATCTCATGGAAAAGACAGACGCACCAACACCCAAACTACAATACTGGCTACAGCGTTGCTTCCAAAACCTTTGGATGGAATTACTTCAGACCCGAAGGCACTACAGCAAGAGCGACCTGACCAAGAGCGCTGACGTGTTGACGTTCAAATACAAGGGATATGCAGCTGCAATCTCATCAGACGGGACTCGCCTCGCCTCAAGAACTAGCTCGAATACTGTGACGGTTTGGCAGACCGACAGTCCAAGCCCAAATCATGACACAACCAATCATCATAGTTATGTACGTAGCGTTGCTGTTTCTGGAGATGGACAGCTTGTAGCCTCGGGGTCCGCGGATCTTAGTGCCAAGTTGTGGGATCCAATGACGGGCTGGTGCTTGCACACATTCAGTCACTCCAAATGTGTCGATTTGGTGATACTATCGCCCGATTCGACTCTTCTTGCATCCGCAACATCCGATCATATACAAATCTGGGATACTCGTTCCCATAATCTCATTTCGACCCTTGAACCTCTTGGCATTTCTCCGCGCCTTGCGTTCTCTCCAGACGGTAACCGACTGGTATCTCTTACACGCTGTCTCAACCTGTGGGAGGTAGCGACAGGGAAATGTCTTGCCTCCTTGCATCTTGCTGGATTCTTCAAAAAGGTTGAATTCGGTGCTGATGGGACCAGTGTCGTCTTGGAGAACAGTAACTCACTGGAGGTGGTGAGATACGGAATATCCCCCACTTGGTCCTGTTCCAACGAAGACCACCACAAGAACTCATCGCTTCCGTTTGAATTTATCCCCTCACGTGATACACAACAATCTCAGGCTGTATCCTTGCATTTCCGTTGTTACCGGCAGGGAAAGGAGTGGATCATAGACGAGCAGGAGAGACAGGTCCTTTGGGTACCACCGGATCTGAGGCGTAGGAGTGATTGTTGCGGGAAGAAGGTTGTTTTGGGGTCTCCAGGCGGAAAAATTGCGATGGTAAACATTTTAGATGTACAATATTGACTAAATCAAACATTTCTTGTCGAGATATGAGGTTCTTTTTTTACGGTACCTCAGTTTCTATACATATATATCGCTCTATTGATGAGCAATGTTTCAAGAAACTGGTACTGGAGGGCTGAGAGTGAATGCTGTATCTGAAACGACAAATCACGCTAGTCATAGAGTCCTTCTCGTGATACTTTGCAGCTTTCCCCATAACTTGAGAGTATCAAACAGAATGCCGTATTGTATGTCACCCTGAAACCAATACAGAGAGAAATTTACCTTCACCCATGTAGAAGTTCGTCCTGTATTGGTTTCATAGTGTGTAGAGAACAGTGGTGATCTCGTAACCTTTGTAAGGACTGAGGCTTCAAAAACAACACATCCAGTGGTTTGTGTCGCAGTTGGCGAACGGAGTGTAGCTAGAACCAGCCCGGGGTGCGGGGGAAGACAGGCTGGAGATATGGTACTGCATCACGTATGGTTTTCGAAAGGATGCCGTGGTGGAAACATCAGTAGAATAGCTGATCAACTCCTCAAGTATGAAAGGAACTGAGTATATGCCAGTTTTTGGGTCTCGACTGTTGCATCCAGAGAGTTCTACAACTCGTAGGAGGATGGAGAAAATGTTGAGATGAAGGATAACGTCCGAAGCTTGGATAAATTAGGGAATGGCGACAGTCTTGTGCGAGGACCTCTATGCATGCGGTATGCACTCGCAGCTAGAAGGTCAATCATGAATATGTTCAAGGCAAATGACATTTCACTCCCCTAGGATATGGGTTTTTTTTATAACTTTGACTTCAGGCTGTAGAAGAGAGGAATGTTGAAGACTACACGTAAGTGTATAATTCAAAGGTGACATAGTCGATGGCGAGACGCAAGGTGTGGGAGCGACACGCTGAACATCGGGTTACCACCTGGAGATGTGGTGGCCGTGTGGATAATGGGGACGAGTTGCATGTCCGGACTGGGCCTGCTACGGGATAGACCATCGAGCGTATCGCTTCCGGCCACAGAGAGTATGTGATCCTGATCAATATTGCAGGGTTGAAACAGCCAGTTGACAAAGCCAAGTTTATCAGAAAGTTCGTCCGACCTGGGGCTGCACCTTTCAAGTCCAACGAACGAGATGGTCAACCTAGATCCTGCACTCGTTCCATGAAGATTGGATTTCGTCGGGTCAAATATCACCAGAAGGTGGGTTCAATGTGAGAAAAAAATCTTTAGCCGAAGATTGAGTCTGCGGATCAACTTGAATTCATTTCGGTTTCTTATTTCGGGTGCCTCAGTGTTTGGGAATAACCTTTTTCGCCTGCACCCGCATGTGTTTCGTCCGCCAATTAATATTCATACGCCACGCACTGTAAAGTCGTAGTTAATCCAGTGCTTATTGGAGGTTTGTCCACGTCTGCCAGTCGATAATCTTATTGTCTCTACGTTGCATGGCCATGTGCTTCAATTCCTAACAGAATGATTGGAATTTCGACCTTGGCCGAGTCTACACCTGCAGTTCTATC